>PVJH01011011.1:0-70952 GCA_004026705.1 Nesogale talazaci | reverse complement strand
TACAGTATGTCTCCACCCCACCTCCTCCACGCTCCTGCAGAGGCTCGGTACCTGAGCCCCTCCCCTGGCTCTCAGGTCCCACAAGGCACAGCCTCTCTTCACGTATTTTTAATTCTCACTTACTTATCATCCTTGCCTCCGCCATTTTTGGCGGCAGGCCACAGCAAACAGAATGTGAGAAAGCACAAACTAATGAGCTTCTTCAAGAGAGGATCGGGAGCTTCTGTTATTTCATTTAGTCCTCAGAGTTTAACTTCTGGCACTTCCGTCACATCTCCAAATGGTAAGTGAAGGTTGTTACTTTTCAATTTGGTCGGGCTGTGTAGCACATCTCGTCAATTAAAATGCACCCTCAGTGCAAAATCACAACAGGGCCGGCAGGAAGGGTGCCAGTGTGGGAGGGTTGTTTTTTCAAAGTTACTTTTGTTCCCTGCCGCTGAGATCTGGTATGAGGCGGCCTTATGCTCCAAACAACAACACCATTCATGGAAAGCAACACGTGCACCACCCGTCGGACTGCGTCACTGAGGTGGGCTGAGGGCCCTGCGAGACCTGGGGGACACGTCTGGTGACGAAGTGCCTTGCCCTCCCATGAGAATTATCATTCTTGGTGATCCTGTGTGTTCCGTAGTAGAACTGGATTCCATGGGACTTTCTGGATTGAGCTGTATGGGAGATCACCAGGCCTTTCTTCTGTGGTGCCCCGGGAGGGTTCAGACCATCTGTCTTGTTCCTTGCAGTTCAGCTCACGCCTTATGTGCCACCCAGGACCCTGGATGACTGCGCCCATGACTCTGGCTGTAGCCCACCTCTAAGAAAGGGTCTTGTAATCTGGCTGGTGCTAAACTGGCACCTACACCCTGTTCTACAGAGTTGGTCTGAGTCAAAATCCTTCCACTGGCAGTGAGTTTGCTCGGTCTTTTGTTTGGCTTGGATTTTTCACCCATGAGCCCCAAGAGGAATTCCCTAATTGGAAAGCCCCTTCAAAGGGAGAACAGCTGAATTGCCTAATAAGCTTCACCAGTCCCCAATCATTCATTCATTGCTTCATTCAGTCATTCAACAGAAGTTTGTTGAATGACAGGCAATACCCTGGTCTCAAAATTTGGAGCTGTTAGATCCAAAGATATCACTGTCCCCAAAACTAGAGAAATGGGGGAAGATTAACTTGTATAACCCTGAAGCTGTCTTCCTCATGCTTCCATTCGCTGAGGGAAGGCCTGGTGATACACCTTGGTTTATGTCATTTTCTGGACTGTTACAATCATGTTTACAATCACAAATGTTGAAGTGCTGATAAATGAAAAAGCAGAATATTAGTCACAAACCTGCCTCTCTAGGATAACCACTCTTTTGGAAAGAAGATGATTTTTAATATCAACAGAAATGAGCAAGCCTTACAACCACAGGTTGAGATTCAGCAAGGAAACCTAACTTTAATGGAACACACTTGCTGAGCATCTGTGCTCGATCCGTCAGAGTGGTGGGATTTCAGGAATTTGAAAAGGAAGGTCCTGGTTTTCTAGAGCTTGGGAAATAATGATTCCCTCACCAAAGATACCCAGGTGCTTGGCAACTCTCTGTCACAGAGCACATTAATAAATGAAAGACTCTGGTAAGTTCTATAGGAAACAATTCAATGCGCTCTCATTAACCCTTCACTGAAGGGATCCTGGTGGAGCAGAAGCGAAATGCTCAGTTCCACAGGGGAAAGATGTGGCATTCTACTTCTACAGAAATCACAACCTCTATGGGAGGGTGTGGGACAGCTCCACTCTGTCTGAGAGGGTCACTCTGAGGTGCAAGAGAGTCCATAGCAGCTGGTCAATGCGTCAATCCCCAACTACTTGAAGTGAAACCCTTGTGAGAGTTTTGAGACACTCGGAAACATTTTTGGCAACACATTCTAGAAAATAGATGTATGGTTCTTATTCTCCAAGCAGCCCCTAGGGTGTGGTAATTAAAGTGCTAACCCAAAAGTTGATGGTTCAAATCTACCAGATGTGCCACCAAAGAAAATTGTGACAGTCTGTAGCTTTAGAAACCTTCTGGGGAAGTTCAACTCCCTCGATTGCATTACTGTGAACTAGCATCAACCATGACAATAGGTTTGCACTTTAAATTACTTTTGTATATATTCTCAATATTGATATCATTCCAATATTGTAAACAAAACTATTAGATGATTCCCACAGTCATTATTACTGTATTTACAGACATCACTGGTCTAGCCTCTGCCCAGCTAACTAGTTTCAGCTATCTCTTAGCCCACACTTCTGCCTTCCCAGCTAACTTGAAATCCCCCCTGTTCACTGTTTGCTTCATTGTCTGGCTGCAATGTACATCTGACTTGTCTATGTGGTCAATTCTCACTCATCCTCTAAGACTCAGGTTGTCTCCTCTTTTGAGCCTCTTTTTGAGCCTCTATGTGCCACACCCCATATTAGTAGGCTGCTCCTCCTTGTTCTTCCCAGGCATTTGGTGTGCACTTATGTATGGCAGTCACCCAAAGGGCAAGATTGTTTGCTTCACCTTTACTTCTCTACCAAGCTGAAAACTCCAAGAAAACAGAGGCTGTATCTTATTCATCTTTGTATCCATAGGACATCCTACAGATGAAAATGCACCAGGATCTAGAAATTGGGCAACTGTAGATGAGGACAAAATAAAAGGAAGCCTATTCCAGGGAGAAAATAGGCTGAGAAACAGCTGGCATTCTTGAGGCTGCACTATAAGCATGATTGTGGTGTAACTAGTGTCACCCAACAGACTTAGCAATATCAATTTCAGGTTGTCCAGACAGGGATCAGAGACTGGATCCCCAGGGAAGAGGGATGCAACACCAGGAGTGAGTGGCATCAGATGAGCAGGGTAGAATAAGTTCTAGAAGGATCAAGGGAATGGTTATAAATCTGAGTGGAACCCATCATCTTCCTGTCTACACGGTCTCCCTGTGTTCCTTGAACCAGCCTTAAAAAGAGAATTCAGATTAAGTGGGAAATTAGAGCACTACAAGGACAGGAGACCAACCTGATCATTAAGGTTTCAGGTGCTCCTCTCCATGAGTTGGTCTAGGATTGGTCTCTGCCTTCATTTTACAACCCTAAATTAAGATTTTCCACATTCAAAAGCCCATTCTAGAAACTTGGCTTCAACTTATTTGTTGGGTCCCAGAGTTTAAATCCTGGGATTGGATTCAAGGAGTTGTAGTTTTAAGACCTGCCCCCCCCCCGCTAAAACATGCTTAAACCCAAGTTGGGAGTCTCAGCAACTCACAGTCACTTTCCTAAATAGTTTCTGGATAGCATGAATGGATAATAAACATGAGTGGAACTATATCAAAGCAAAAACAAAAACCTGTTACTTCTTTTAGGGGTTGATAACCTATTCACCCGCATAGCTAAAACTAAGGAATAAGTTAAGAAAAAGTATATGAGATTCAGATCAAACTAACAAGACTTGAAATATAGTTTATATTTTTAGTAGTTTGAAAAATGGATCCTAATTAACTCATAACTTCATATCAATATCATCAACTATAAAGCCAACCATATTAATTCAAGATGATCCTGTAGGCCAGGTGGATAACTGTCAGAAAACACAAGGGCAGAAACTTAAATTACTGAAGTTCTACATGGTTCCGTGTCAATTTTGAGAGAGGGAAAAAGGAATGATGTGAGGAAGAAAGGACAGGTGCAAGCATGGCAGAGAGAGAGGAGGAGGAGGGAGGGAGGGAGAAAGTGTCAATAAAATGGGTAGGTTCTAATTCAGGCTCATGTTTAGTACTTTTCTCCAAAGGCCACATATAATGGTACATTTCCAAAAGTCCTTATGCTTCTTGGACTGTTCAGGACAAATTCCATATGTAACTCAAATGTCAACTGGGATCACTCTGTCTTTTAAGATTCTCATAAAACAGCTCAGATGCTTCCCCCATTCTCAGCCTATGGCAAATCTAACATTCTTCCGATTGTTAGGTGGACTTCAGGCTTTATTCTCTCTCAAAGTCCTATTACTCATATTTTCTGCTTCTACCAAATCTAGAAAGCAATCCTGCTTCCTCTGCTTTATCTGTCCTAACCGTTCTGAGGTGACTTAAACACAAAGCTTGACCAACTCCCTTGATTTACCCCAAGTTTCACACACCACTAACCTGGTTGACAGCGAGGCACTTTCACACACATAGGAAGATGGCCCGGAACAGTGACAAAGTACACCATGATGGCAGATAGCTTCAGGGTCATGATTAGGCAATTAGGAAAATCCTCCAGCCACACTGGAGAATGGGGAATTTCTCATTTTTTTAATCTCCATCTCCGAAATCCCCTGGCTTCCTCCTATTATTTTTATCCTCTCACCCCTATATGCCTCTCACATCTTTCTCCTCGTTTGAGACCAACCTCAAAAAGTCCCCTTGGATAGATATCGCTGTGATCACTCCCTGTAACTCTTCCTCGCTGTGCCCGCAGAGCCTCTTTATGATCAAGCATACCCATGAAAGCAAGTGTAGAGAACAACAATTAATTCCATGTGGCTAGAAGCTAGTGTCCCAGAAGGAAGAGAAGGAAACAGAGAGGGTGGTTGGGAAAATACAGGACAAAGAGAGAAATGGGAGTTCTGCCATTTGCCTCAAAGTAGGAATTCTCCCCATCTATTTCAGCGATAATCTAGATGCTGCAGCAGCCATTATGGACTCTATTCTGAATCAAAGCTTAGCTGTCTTCACTCCTGCCCTTGGTCTATATATAATCCAGGCCCGGTCCAGTCTTGCCCTGGCTCCTCTCCCAGAGTGGCTTCCCGAAATCCATTTAGCACTTGAGTTTGTTGAAGACTAATCATCTTGAAATGTGAAGGGCACACAGGAAGAGGTAATGCAAGAGACATTTGATTAACTTTGCTTCATTTAATAGTGAAGCAGCGCTATTCAGTGGAGAGCGCTCCCATTTTATAGATGAAAAAAAGTGAAGCTCAGAGAAGGTAAGTAATTGTGTTCATCCAGGTAAACTAGAGAAACAAATCCATAAAGACAGATATGTATATAAGGGAGAGGTTTATAGACAAGAGGAATGACCATTGAGAAAGCATCCCAACCCAGTCCAGTCCAAGTCCACAAGTCTGATATTAGCCCATATGTCTGATACCAGTCTATAAAGTCTTCTTCAGATTCACGAGGCACATGCAATGACACCAGGACAATCACAGACCTGTGGGTGCAGTATCTTGTGTATCCACTGGCACTGTAAGCATTTCAGTGCTGGCAGTGGTCTCTACATTCATAGATCTGGTTCCATAAGGTTTAAGTCCATGTGGCTTCTCCCCCAGGATGTCTCACAAGGAGTCAGCCTGTGTCTTGTCAGTAGAGTGTCTCCAAAGGACTGAGTAGTGAGTCTCTCACTTCCAAGGGGGAAGTACAGTCAGATTTCCCAGAATTCTCAGGAGAAAGCCATGCCCACACAGAGGTCTCATTGGCTATCTTCATATTATCAGGCTAGAGCCCACCCATACATTCTTGATCCTCAAATTGACACCAGATTAGGTGAGTGCCATAGTAATTTCCCCAAGGACACATGGTTTTCCTCTTTGAATCCGTTTTCACCCCTGTAGCTAAAGTAACTTTCACTGCTGCACCAAGAGTGATCCTTCTAAAATGAAAATGTGAGCTTGCTACTCCCTTGCTTACAACTCCTCAGTGGTTCCCAATTGTCCTCAAAAGCAAACTTTACCCTCCTTAGCTTGGCATACCGGGGCATTCATGATGCACACTGGCCACCCACTCCCATTTCTTTTTCAATCCTCACTCCTCCTGTCCTCTCCTCCTCCCCCTAAGAGGCTGGCCTCCATCCATATTGAACTACATGCTGGGCTCTGTACATACCTTCAGCTCTTTATGCACGCTGTTCCCCTCACCTGCCAGCCTTTCTCCATTAACAGGAGAACTCCTTGAGAGAGGGAACTTGCTTGTATTCAGCAATGCTCTCACTTTAATACTTCAAACAATGCCTAACACCCAGTGGGTCTTCCTTTTTTTTTTTCTCATTCATCCCACCTCACTTCAATTACTCTCTGACGAGCCTCAGGGCCCATCTCAGGTGTCACTTACTCCAAGAAGTCTTCCTGGCACCACAATCAGATTTCAATTCCCTTTTTCTCCTCCTTCAGATCATGCCATGCTGATCATAGCATCGATCTGTCTCTATGGCAACCTTCTCTATATTCCTGTGACAAATGCACTAGACTGTAAACTTGAGAGCATGGCTATGTCTTGTGTATCACAGAGGTATGTATCCATGACGTCAAATATGATCTGTAGCCCCCTGGATGGTGAAAATAGTTAACGTGGTTGGCAGCTAACAGAAAAGTTAGAGGTCTCAGAGGCACCTGGAAGAAAAGGCCTGGCAATCTACTGAGATAGCAACACTGGAAACCTATGGAGTACAATTCTGTTACATGGAATACAGGATTACTCTGAGTCAGAACTGACTTGATGGCAAGTTGTCTATTTTCTTGCACCAGTCACATAGCCAGAGCACAAGAACTCCTTGGTAAAGCAATTCATATATCTGTGCTATCTCTTCACCCACCTTTTGGACCATGCTGCTGTAGGAGTTTCTAAGAATTCACACACTGGTTTCTAGAGACATATTTCCTTCTTATTCCTACCACTCGGACTTGTATTTGACAACCTGGATATATAAGACACTTGCGTTTTTATATCAGCCCTTACTATGAAGGATCACTTTCACTGATCCCCTATTCTATCAAACAAGTGACTCTTTTCTAACAATTGACCTTTTCTGAAACATTGTTAGGTGCTTGCAAGTTGGCCCCTTCTCAGAGCAGCCCAGAATGAACACTACCCAGGCCTGTGCCTGTGCTTGGACTTATTGCTGCAGTCACTGTGCCAACCCACCTCTTTGTCGGTCTCCCTCTTTTTTGCTGGCCCTCTCCATTACCAGCTTGATGTCCTCTTCTGGGAACTGATCTATTCGGTCCCAAGGACGTGAGGTGAAGCCTTGCCATCCTTGCACTTAAGGATCATTCTGTCTTTCTTCCAAGACTGATTTTTCAGTTCTTCGACAAGTCTAGGATATAGCTGATATTCACAGGAGCCCAGTGGCGCCGTGGTATCAACAATGTTCATAAATGCTTAGTCAACTCACGTACTAACCAAAAGGTTGGTGGTTAAAGCTCACCCAGCAGTTCTGTAGGAAAAAGATATAGTGATCTGCTTCCATTGAGGTTAAATCCAATGCAGGGAAGAAAGTAATTCACAAGAGATAAAAGAGAAATCAAATGGGGGGTAGGGGGCAAGTTAAGCTATTGGGGGCTTTGGAAAGTAGTTTAATCTGCTGAATACAAGCAAGATTGATTATCCGAAATGTGAACTTTCACCAATTCACAATTTCTAAATGGTTTCCATTTTATTTTAATAGGAAGGAATAAATCCCAACCCATTGCTGTCAACCAAATTTTAATGCACAGCAACCATGTAAGACAGAGTATAACTGACCCATGGGATTTGAAAGGCTAAGATGCTTTACAGAAGCAGACTGCCACACCTTTCTCCTACAGAGCAGCTGATGGATTCGAACTGCTAACCTCTGGTTAGCATCCAGATATTTGACCACTGTGCCACCAGGGCTCCTGCTATTCTGTCTTATTGGATCACTAAGAGCCAGGCCAGGTGTGGGATTGGGGGGAGGGAGGCTTGGGGACAAAAACTTTATGGCATCTAATAACAAGCTTCTTTGATGCTGCAGGATCTTTCCATGTGCTTTCTCCGTTCATTCTCCTGGCAACCCTATGAGGCTTCTATCATGGGGAAATTGAGACTCAGAGAGTTAAGTAGAGTGCACACATTCACCAAGCAAGGAAAGAGAAAAGCTAAGATTGCACCCAGGCCTTCTTGACTCCAGAGTCCTCTTTGCTTCCTTTGCCCCACAAACAAGTTTGCTTGTTCTCCATGGGAGCCTTAAGCACAAGTAATATAAAAGTAAGGAAGGAATTTGAACAGTGATGAAAGAGAAGCCATGAAGAGAGTCTATTCATTTCCAAAACTAATGGGAGACTTCAGCCTAAGGAGGCCAGAAAACACTGGTTCTTCTTGCAGCCCTGCCTGCAGCTGACTGCCAGGCCTCGGGGAAGGCGATTGGCCTCTCTGGAGTATGCTGTCATCTTTGCCAAAAAGGTTTGTTGAACAAGGTGGTCTAACGTCCATACAACTCTGAGGTTCAGGGGTTCCATCTCTATGACATAAGAGGTCTGGAGAGAAGTCTCAAGCAAGGAAGTCACATGGTGGATTGGAACTACAGTGGCTACTCCCAGAGTCTGAGATGGCAAGACTAGAGACAAAATGACCATTTAGAACAGAGGTTCTCAAACTGTGGCCTGTGGGCCACATACGGCCCGTCAAGGACATTTATCCAGCCACCAGGTGTTTTTGCCACAGGTCCTTTCCTGCTTAGCAACTGACTCATCCCAACCCAGCACTGAATTTGTTCACAGTGTTGTTGTTGTTTAATTATAATCTGACCCTCCGACACTGAGTGACAGTGAATAGGCCCCCTGTTTTAAAAGTTTGAGGACCCCTGATTTAGAAAATCCATTGCAAAGGTGCAGGCAAGACTCTGAACAAAATCACAGCCAGAGGGGATGTAGACAAGGTGGTGGAGATGCTGTCTCAACTGCATCCCGGTGGCTGGCAGTGGCGAGCAGAGAGAGAGTCTAAGACTACTCAGCAGACACGGAGCTCCCCTGGTTCACCCAGTGAAGGAGGCAAGGAGCCAAGAGGCACAGGTGGTCCATACCATGGAAAGAGGCCCCTGCCTCTCCTGATTGCATAAACACGCCTCCTGCTTCCTACCTCCTCAACATCAGGCGGCACCTCGGGGAGTCCTGGCCCCTCTTGTCAGGGCGCTCCTGGTGGAGAAGCCAGAGGGCTAGAGGGATCTGAGAGAGGCTGGGAGCTCCGTCTGGGAATCACTGATGAGCTGTTCAGACTCCATCGAGACGGGCAAGGGCCGTGGGTCCATTCTGTAGGTCGACATCGTGTGATTTCCACCCACCCTTCGCCCGCTCACTGCCATCTGTTTCCTATCGAGGCTGAGCACGAGCTCGTGCGTGTGGTCACAAACAGACAGAAAAACCGCTCTGCCAACAAACCTGAAAATGCTAGCTTTCATCTTTGCTTTTTGTAACTCACTTGCAAAATGGATATTGAAAAGATTGGCCCTTTGGACCATGCCTCCCCCAGATCCCAAGGAATATATAAGGGCATCAAATTCGCCTTGAGGTTTCTACTTTATTGAAAGGGGGGGGGGGTTGTGCTTGGAAACAACCTCGGTACAAGGGCCAAACCAAAAAAGGAAATATGAGCAAAGTGGTTGCATCCTTTTGCAATCAACTATTATAAAAGCTGGCCATCTCCTGCCCAAGAAGAAGACGTGGCTTTTCCAACAGGCCCAGTTTTATTTTACATAATTGTAACCATCTCGGCATGTCAATTAAGATAGAATGTTACCTTTGGGATGGGATCAATTAGGGCCCTGAAGATTGAATTTGGAATCATGATTAGCCTGTTTTACATTTTGCCTTCGTTGTCTAAAGTATACAATTGTCTGATTCAGCCCAATTTTTAAAAACATATTGTAAACTTATTTATTTTCTTAAGCCAAAGCAGACGTGGGAGGGCCTTCTACTAACACAAACCATAGCAACATGGAGGACAGGCTGGGGAAGGGGGGGTTATGTGGGGTGGGGGGGCGGGGGATCACTAGGTGATTAGAGTTGATTCTTAAATTTCCCCAGCAAGAAACTGTGGAGTGTACTGCATATGTAGTGCAATGGTTTCTGGGTTTTCTTAAGAACTGAAGTCATTATGCTCTGGCTGGGGTCCAAGCCCTTCCCTTTTTTTAGGTTACAGTTTGAAACGGTGCAGAACATGCTATCAGGTTGTAGTCATTCATGCAATGTCATTGAATCAAGCTTCTGGAAATAGACAAAGGACTTTGTGTCCCAAAATGTTCTGCTGGCGGAAAATGGATAGCAGTGTGAGATATGATATTACTGGTTTTGGTTCCGCCTCTATATTTGTGCTGACTAAAGTAATTTTGAGAGAGAGAGAGAGAGAATGGGCTAGTGAACGCCTAACTGTGTGGAGAAGCTAAATGTTTAGAACAATTGCTGCATGCAGGGAAGGCACAGATTTCAGAGCTTCAGGGATCACTTCAGTAATGGGAGCATCTTTCTTTGTGTGTCTTACATTGTTGTCTCCTAAACAGAGAGGAAGCACAGACAGATGCATCACTTGAAACCACAAAGGGTTCCCCCCAGCCTCCCTCCCCTGCTCCTGCCCTCTGCAGTGTTTCCCCGTTTGTTGTCATCCCTTGTCCGGAGCTTTTGCCAGATCCGTCAGAATGACAAGTGCGTCCAGCTCCACCAACCAGGGATGCAGGCAGAATGCAAATCAAGCCCAAGCCCGGGTGCTCTGGCCCAGACACAGGGTGCTGGGTCCAAGCCCAATCTCAGCCCTTTCTTCTGACCCCTGCTGTCTTTCCAAGATCCGCCATCTTCATTGCTGCCGTCCCTTGGAGAAGAAAGAGTTAGAGCTGTTTGCCTATGACGTGAAAGCTATGTCAATAAAACCCCCTTTCCACATAAAGAGCACATCAAAATATTACCAAATAATGTTGTTGACTTTGCCAGCAGGCAGAGGCCTCCATCTGGAGATAATATCTTCCAACTGAGAGGCGTCCAAGGTGCCCTTTCCTAGGCAACGGGCACATTGACCATTCGGCGCTGCCTGAATCCCATCCGATCAGTGCACATGGGCTCTTGGCAAGCCCCCGCCTCTTCTGTGGCGCTCAGGCCACCTGCCCCTGGATCCTTGAGTCATTCGCTCCCGTCCAAAATGCATTCATGGATAAGTCTTTTCTTTGTGGATGACAGCAAGATGATCCTTTTCTGACCACTCTCCCTAATTATATCCAAACACCCTCCCTCAGAGGTGAACAAAATAGCAAATACTGGATTCTAATGGGAGGGAGAGCTGACGGGCCTCACCAAGACTCCCCATTCACATGTTCCCATCAGCCCAGTGACAATAGCAAAGCTCACAGTGGGGCCAGCTCGCTGAGATGTCAGATGTGTCACCTTCAGAACAAAACCTCCCCTGCTTAGTTCAGCACCCAAGGGCCTCTCCCTGCTGTGACTTCTTATGTAATTAGAGCCTGGGCCACAGAGATATGCTCTTTATTGTTCTCCGCAGGTATTCAGCAAATCCTTGCTGAGCATTTATTACTGTGGCAAGCACAATCAGGTGACAGATCCTTACAATCAATGAGAATCCCCACTCCTCACTCCATGAAAGTCCAAAGATTTCTGCAGATTCCTGGAGGGATTCGTGCACTCACAGGCATCCCGGTTTCCAGGCGCCTTTTGTCAGGGGTGCCTCCTACAGAGCCCTGTCACCCTGGTCAGGGAGGAGCTCATTTCTGGTTATTTACAAGTCCACCTGATGTATCTGTGAGTACAGTAGACTTTTGGATGACATCTCTGGGGGCAGGGCATGAAGAAAAGAGAATAACGTTGCAGCTATACAAACAAATTCATGGTAAGCCTTAAACCTAAATGCTGGGGTCATCTCCTCAGGAGGGGATTTCACCTAAATGGTCATAGCTCATTTGTTCCCTCCTGCCAAGCCAGCACGCTGCAACCCCCTTTTACTTCTCTCCCTCCCCACTCCTAGGACAAAATCAAAATCTTACTTTCTCAGAGATAACCGTTTGAGCCCATTGCTTTTTTGCTGGGCTTACAACATTTACACTCAACTCTCCTAAGGTGACTTTAGGTGCCATGGAGTCTATGTTCCATTCATAGTGTCCTCATGGGCCAGAGCACATCTGCCCCTTAGCATTTCAATGCTATAATCCCTATGGGAGAAAATTGTGCGATCTTTCTGCCATAGAGTCACGAAGCTGGATTGAACCCCCTACCTTTGGGTTAGCAGCTAAGCACATCATCATTTGCCATCAGATCTCCAATACTCTTAATAAATTATCAAGTTTACTTTCTCAAACAAGATAGTGTCTTCCCTACCATTCTGTGGCTGAATTCCATCCCATCCACCTACCAGGGACGGAGAAATTTGAGTTCTGTGAAGATAATAAATCCATTGCCTTATTTCAAAAAGAAGTGGGAGACCATTTAATTCTTAGAAGTAATGGCTTCTATTTACCGAACACATCCTTTAAACAAGGTACTCTGCTAAAGCCCCAAGTACATCAATTCACTTAATCTTCACAATAATTAATTGTGGTGGAAGAGCTGAAGCTGGGGACTATCACTTTGCCCCAAACCATTCCAATCTGTCTGATTCCATGGCCTTGTCAGGCCCTGATCCTCACAACATTTAGCCAAAGGAGTTTACGTCTGTATATGAGGAGAGGCACAAACTAACCACTCAGGGCCCCAGAATGAAGCGAGATCTGAGTCATAGGTCTTTAGAAAGAGTTGTAAGCAGGCAGACAGACAGACAGACAGACAGACATGGACTGACATCCCAGCTGTGTTGTGAATTTGCAGCACGACTCTGAGCAAGTGACTCAACCTCCTGGAAACTCAGGTTAAATTGTGCGAATTCATATTGGACTAAGTTGGGTACTCATTTACCTAAATATTAAGTGGAAATGGTAACGGGACTGTTACTTTATTAAACATGATTTCATAACTTGCTTTTCCAATTGAACTTTTCGAGATGAGTCCTCCTGCTGCTGAAAACCCTTTTGACTTAACATGGGATAGTTTCTGAATGCTCCACCACGTATTTGAGTGTTCTCTTAATTTATGTCACTGTTCTTTGCTTCCTTTCCCTTTTGGGGAATATTATTGTTTGCCTTATCAATATGTATGAAGTCTTTAGATAGTTAGGATATTAAGTCTTTGTTTATATTTACTGCAAGTGTTTTTCCCTGATGGTTATTTGCCTTTTAATTTGTTTAAAGTACTTTGTGACATGCAGGTGTTAGTTAATTTTTGTGAAGTCAAACCTATCTACATATTCCTTTGTGATTCACTCTATTCATTCTAAGGTTAAAGAAAATAAAATCTTTCTACATATAAATCAGAGATCTATGCATCAATATTTTGTTCTAACAAAAACTTGTATATATACATATATATTTCTATATAGAGTGACTCACAAACTAAACATATTCTGAAATTGAATGTTGGTGGTTCCTGCTATCTGCAGTAACTTCAATATGCCAAGACATGTAGAAACTTTATCTGTGTTCTGCATTCAGAAACTATCCCATGTTAAGTCAAAAGGGTTTTCAGCAGCAGGAGGACTCATCTCGAAAAGTTCAATTGGAAAAGCAAGTTATGAAATCATGTTTAATAAAGTAACAGTCCCGTTACCACTTCTCATACAGTGGTTTGGGGGTAAAACAAGAATCAGATTTGTGTCCTTCCCTCTTCCTGGGAGTACTTCCATGAGTCAATCATTCTCATCTCATGTAGAGATTTCTAGACTCTACTAAATCACTGGTTCTCCCTTGGGAGAACTTGTTAAAATAAACTACTTAGCAGTACCCTAGCCCTCAAGGAGCCCCCTTTATTCCCCTCCCCACATCTATAGCTAATTTGAATTTTTCAGCTCTGGAGCAAGACTGCCCCAGATTCAGAACTCTGTCCTGTCTTCAAGATTGCAATGACTTAAACATGTAAAAGGTAAATCTTCTGGGTCTCTGGTTCCTTATTTAGAACATGGAGATAAGATGGAACAGAGCCCATGGATCTACTGTGAAGCCCAAATGAAATAATGCATGTGAATCACTTTGCACAATGCCTCACAGAGACTGATAAATGTGAGTTCTTTTTTTCTACTTTCTCCACCAGTAGATGACTTCCTCAGGCTACATTAACAAATTAGCTAGCACAAGCTGAGTGGCTTCTATGAAAAGAAATTTATTTTCTTACAGTTCTGGAGGCTAGAGAGATGGAAATAAGGGTGCTGGCCATATGGATCCTTCTGAGAGGAATCTACTGTGTGCCCTCTCCCAGTTCCCAGTAGTTTGAGGAGACCTTGGTATCCGGCAGCTTGCACCTCTGCCTTTAATAATCTCTGCCTCCCTCCTCATAGAGCCGCCCTCCAGCTTTGTGGCCATATGTGCCTCTTCTGCTGTTTCAGAAGGACAACACAGTGATTAGGGCATACTTCAGCATCAACTCATGTTAACTGGTAACATCTTCTCAGACCTTGTTTACAAACAATATAGTCAACATATCTTTGTGGGGGAAGGGGCATAATTCAATCCATAACCATGATCATGATTGTGTTCAAAGGCCAAATGCCCCACATGGACTGTGCAGAAAACTCTCTCGGAATGGTATAACCAAGCCAAATAACTGCCATCTAGTTGACTCTAATTCACCTGACATCAAATAGAATTTCCAAGGCTAGACAACTTTACAGGAGCCGATTGCCTCATCTTTCTCCTTTGGAGCAGCTGGTGGTTTTGAACCAACAACTTTGCAGTTATCAGTTCAATGCTTACCCATCAGTGCAACCAGGGTGCCTTAAACAGAGTAGCAGGAAATCAGAAATGTCAGGATGACTCTAGCTTTATAACAAGCTTCCATGGTTTTCACCTGGAGCTATTGCATCCAAAGCATCATGGGTAATCATTAAGTGGAAGAGACAGGAGACCAAATCAAAATCAAACTCACTGCTGAAGAGTCGATTCTGACTCACAGCAGCCCTATAGGACAGAACTGCCCTATAAGACAGTCTTATAAGTAGAACTGCCCCTATGGTTTTCCAAGACTATAACTCTTCATAGGAGTAGAAACCCAAAATGTAACCATTTTGACACCAGGATTCTTCATGATAAGGGACAAGCAGTAATATTCAGCAATACTTTGGGATCTCTCCTTGAGGTTTAAATCAGTGAAATAGATAGAAATCACAGATATTATAATGTGTTTAAACCAGGACTTAAGACTGGTTCTTTCCAGTTTGATGACCTGTTGAAATCTTCCTTTCAACCAAAATATACTGAATCAGAATCTACATTTAAATAAGACCCCCAGATGATTCTTGTGTGTTTATTTCACGTGTGAATAAGTCTTGTGTATACAAAAGAATTGCCTGGGGATTTTGTTAAAGTCTGTATTTTGATTTAGTATATCTGTGGTGCAAATGCAAATTTCCAGCAAGGGTTTGAGGCTATTCACAGCCCTGGTGAACATCAGGTGTGTAAGAAGGGGTGCTAGAACACTATATCTAAATTGCATCCTTGCCAAAGAGTCCTATGATGAACGAGTGGGGAAATCCTCCTAATTTGTTTTGAAAAGGTATTCCCAGCTTGAAATTAATTTGCCACTATTTGCTCATATTTCCACTGATGGGGAAGAAATATCCCATGCAGGAAAGCATCAAGATGATCTTAAACTGCCAGTGCTTTGTAAATGCTGAAGATAAAAATGTTCCCGGCATAGAAAGGAATAGCTTCCATTCACTCCCCTCCCTAAAGATACCTTCTGCCAAATAAAATCAGTTGTTTATGTTGTGTGTGCCATGTTTCTATATCTTTATATCCTCCTTTCTGGTGTTTTGCAAATCGATTAAAGTCATTATAACTGTGGTTCCTCAATTTCAAGCCCCATTTTCCTGTCCACAGGTCAACTGTAGGTGAACTTGAAGGGAGTTCTTTTTATTGAAATTTTGTGTTTCTAAAAAAAAAAAAAAAAAAAGATGTGGCTTTTACTAGGATTGTAGAGAAGAAATTGGTGAACCACTGTTTTTGATGCTATTTGAGAATATGAAAGGAACTTCAGGTCCAAAAGCATAATCATATCTGATAAAACTATATACAAAACATTTAGCCTTTCCTGAATATATAAGATAAACATTACTATCCCTCATGAGTTTACCAAATTTTGTGTGCACAAATTTTTCAATCCTGTGCATTTGTGTGGGCAAATTTTACTGAGCGCCAACATGACTTTCTAGGAACTGCATTGTTCATCTGCTATGTAGGGGCAGCAGACACCTATAACATAAGCCTGGCAGTTGCCCAACCTCTTCCAGATCTCCTAGACCCATGGAGTTCTCATTGCATTACTGGAGTAAACCACAGTGTCATGGAGTCTACTGATGTAAGAAAAGAAGAAACTTGATTCCATTTTCTCACAAGGTCCCGTAAACCTACAATGTTAGCATGCACCTTAGGTGGCTCTGATGCATGCGGCCCACAGATCACTTGTCTAGTGGGAGAAAATGCCAGTCATGCTGCCGGACCTGACTGCTGTTGTAGAGAACATGCCTGGGGCTGCCATCCTAGCCACTGGGTACACTGTGCTGAACCCCCTGATGGAAAGTCACAGGATTAGGCCAGGTGCTTCAGGCATGCTCTCTGAAATCACCACCCACCCTTCAAATTTCACCCTTTGGGATCACACGCAAGTCTCAGGACCCTCTCCTGAGGGTCTTTGGGAACTACTGACAGGTTCTCAGCAAAATAAAATAAACTTACTTGTATTTACTGGGCTCTGTGAGTTCAGTCAAAAGAATTGGGAGGTGGTAGAGTCAAGAAATGAATGACGATCGTGTAATGATTTTCTCACTGTTTCACTCTTAAGAATGGTTAAAATGGCAGTTTTGTGGTATTTATCTTACCACAATGAAATGTTTAGAAACTAAATTGAGAAAAAATTTTAAATGTTAAAGGATTCAGAAAGAGGAAACTTTTTGACAACAGAGCGGGCCATAGTTGACCTGAGCCTGAATCTACAAAGGCCCTCTCTGTGGGCATGTAGAAGAAGGGACAGATTGAAGAAGGATTTAGAACAATTGTGATCTACTAGGAATCGATCGGGGTTGTAAAAGAGGAGAGCACCCCTAAAATAGCTGGATGAAAATTATATTTCTTCAATTTTCTCTTCATTAGCCTTCCCCCAGGATAAATGATTTTACATTATATTGGCTCTCCCCTCATCTTATTTCTATTCACCATAAATGAGCTGAACTAATGGGAAGCTTGATCATGGTTTCTGTGGGACAGTATACTCAAAGTAAAGTCACCTACTTAATACCCAGTCAAGTTTAAAGTATCTGTAGAAAGTCCAATCAACTCATTAAAAAAGAGAACATGGTGATAATCCAAGGCAGAAAATCCATAAGAATTGGAAATTCTCCTGGCTGAGTAACTGAATCTACAGCTCACACATATCCAAATTGTAACCTTTGGGCATTTCAAGAAGGATGGCAGGTGAAAGATTGTTACGTCAAATCTAGGCTAGTGATTATTTAAATAGTTGGGACAGAGACAGGGCTGGGGGAGACAGGTAGAAAACCATTAAAGAAGGAGTCAGCAGAAGCCTTCCAACACAGCTGTGGCATGTTATTCTTTACATTGGCAGTCATCACATGGGCTTTTACATCTTTCTTTGGTATACCGTTTGATGGGCATGAAATACTTCCAACATACTTGGAATCATTAGGACTCTCAGCTCACAGGTTTAATGAGTTGGGGCGGATAGTCCAGGAAACTCTTTCAGTAATGCTGCTGACAAGGTTGGGGACTTAGTGGCACCTCTTTTCTTGACGTGGTCAAGTCTTGTGCAGCTGAAGATCATCTGTGCATCATGGATCATGCCCACAGCTGATGGTATTTTGACTCCTTCATGATCTATTCCACATTCACATCTAGTAAATAAAAGTTTGAAGACTAAAGGGAAGCGAGAATAGAGAAAATTATGTAAGGTCTTATTATGGAGCTCACAGCTCTAGACCTCTCCTGAATGAGTGACCCACGTGAGCTTCCCACCCCTGATTCCTTCAATATTTTCACCTGATGGATTCCTACACAGTATGATATTTGAGTGCTAAATTCAACAGTATTAAAGGCAAAATAAACTTACTAGCAAATAAAGCAGTGGTTCTCAACCTACCTATTGCCTTGATCCTTTAATACAGTTCCTCATGTTGTGATGAACCCCAACCATAAAATTATTATCGTTGCTACTTCATAGCTGTCATTTTGCTACTATTATGAATTGTAATATTAATATCTGGTATGCAGGATATATTTTCATTGTTACACATTGAACATAATTAAAGCATAGAAATTCGTCACAAAAATATGTGATTACATATTGTGAAATATTTATTTCTAATTACAAATAAATGAAATGTCTTGAAACATGGTGTGGCATGGGTAACAGTCTTAATATAATAACAGTAAACTCCATTGCTACATTTTGCAACTGTGTGCAGAAAAGCCAAGGTCAGTGTGAAGGTTGAGATTGATTCTTTCTCACCAGATCAGCATGTCAGCATGTGGGAGGACCCACTTGGAGATGAACAGAGGAGCAGGGTCTCTATTGCTAAGACCATCGGAATATGTGTTTTCCAATTATCTTATGTGACCCCTGTGAAAGGGTTGTTCCACCCCCAACAGGGTCACATGACCCACAGGTTGAGAACCACTGAAGTAATGGATTGTGAAAACTATAAGTTGAACTTCCTTTCATTCCTCTTTCACAACCAGAATGTAAACATCGGTACTTGAAATGTGAGTCCTGGGTAGCTCAAATGGTGATGTACTTGACTACAAACAAAGAGATTGGCGATTCAAACCAACTCAGCAGTATCTAGCAAGAAAGGCCTGGAGATCAACCTCCTAAACTCAGCCATGGAAAGCCCCGTAGAGTACAGTTCTACTCTGGTGCACAGAGCAGGGTTGCCATGGGTCAGAATTGACTAGGCAACAACTGGTTTACTTGTTCTTCATTTTCATTTAAACACACAGAGACAAAGACTATAGATACCCAGAAATATGAGGGGTTTTATTAAGTTCATCTAAAAATTTCTATTATCTTTTCATTCCACTCTTCCACACCTCTTTAAGGTCTCATTTATACAGTCACCTATGGCCTAACTGACGTCACCCCCGAAGTTACAATCACAAGTTGCTGAATAAGCATCCCTTTATTTGTCAAAGGCAATAGTTAATTTGTTTCCATGAAGCCTCTGTGATCATTTTAGCTGCACTGAGCTCTTCCTATCCTTCAGTTGGACTGTGACCTAGTCAATGAGTTACTAGTGGTAAGGTCAGTGGCTCAAACCCACTAGATACCCCACCAGAGAAAGATGGTGCAGTCTGCTCCCATAGAGATTTACAGTCCAAAAAACCTGATCAGTTGCTACGGATTAAATTTGACTTCGTGGCAGTGGATTTGATAAGCTACCTTGAGGTTTAGTAGAACTCCTGTTCTTCTGAGGATAGCCCTCCCTCTGAGCATATAGTTACAACTTCAAAATGTGACAAGTGAGCAAAGATGGATGAATGAAGCATTAATGAGGAGAGCAACAGGCAAATATATGAACGCTTGAACAATGTGACCAATCAATTCACAAAGTATGTTCTGCCTTCATTGAAGTTAGGGTCATCCACAAGATGAACACATATGTGAGTGTCAATTACGTTCAGCGACAACCAGAATCCACCCCCACAACATTTTCATGTGTGAACACTTCAGAATCAAGGCGAACGATCTTTCTTAAATTAATGTGATCACTTTTGACAGCATACACAAATTTATGTCAAAAAGTTGTTAATTATCTCTCTACTGTTAACATTTCCTGGTAGATCTGCTTTTCCAGAGAACGACTTTTTATCAGGAAAAACATTAGGAGCCTCTCATGTGGACATTTGCAAGAATACAAGAAAAGACTAACTAATTGTACTTTCCCATCATTTTTCTTTTGCAAAAACCCCAAAGGTCATCAAGTCTACCATAATAGCTCCCACACTCAATATAGAAAGAATCTGAGGCTGAAAGTGAAAATGTAATTCAGTTGTTCTGAGTTGGACACCTACCAGGAGAAGCAGTGCTTTAGATGGAGTAGAGTGGGGTGCAAAGGTGTCCCCCAGGTGTTGGCAAGCCATTATTTATTTAGCATATTCTACCTTGGTGGCATAGTACTTAATCGTTGAGCTGGTAACATCAAGGTTAACAGTTTGAAGCCACTCCAAAGAAAAAAGATGAAGCATTCTACTCCTGAAAAAAGGTACTATCTCACTGGGGCAATGCAATTGTTCTACTTTCTTCTACAGGGTCACACTATGAGTCAGAATCAACTAGATGGGCATTGTGTTTCTTGGAGAGGCGGGGTATCTTTTGGTGGTGATGGTTACGTTCCATGAGTTGAACTCAATGTCAGAGGGTTTGGTTTGCTTTATGCTCTAGAAGAGCCCCAGTGACACAATGGTTAAGCCCAAGACAAGAGCCCCCAGTCGTTCAGTAGATAATAAGTCTCCTATCATGATTATAGCCTAGAAAACCCTAGAGGGCAGGTCAACTTTGTCCTTTGTGGTCACTAGGAGTCAGAACTGACTCAACAGCGCACAGCCTATTCCAGTTATTTGCTAAGCCCTGGTGTGTCACTCTGGGTAGCCTAAAGGAACAAATTTCATAGACACACATATAGATATAAGGAAAAGCTTTATATACAAAGGAAACAGGACATTGTACCCAGTCCAGTTCAAAGACATAAGTCTGATATTAACCCCTATGCCCATAATCAGTCTATAAAGTCTCCTTCCGACTCACAAAGTCACAGGTGAGTGAGTGCAGAATTCTGGCGCTGGCAGGGGTCTCCGCATGGCTCCTCACTTCCAGAGCTCAGGGTCCATCAACAGCAGAAGCAACTCATCACTGGCAGAGGTCTCCATGTGGCCACCCCAGCTTCAGAGGTCTGGCTTCATCAGGGCAAAGCCGTGTGGTCTCTCGACCGGCTCCTCCAGCTTCTCAGACGCTGCCATCTTGTCTTGTCTGTCATTCATCGTCTTTTAGAACTAACTCCCAACAACTGGGGAAGATAGCTTCTCATCTTCACAAGGGAGATATCACAAGATTTCCCAGAAGTCTCAGGAGAAAGCCATGCCCATATAGAGGCCTCATTGGCTACCCAATGGCTATCTCCAGATTAACAGGCTAGACTCCACCCCTACATTTCAATCATAAAATTAACATAAGCACATGACTGCCACACCTGTAGATAGGCATAAGCATATCAGGCCTGGCTCATGCCCACAGGGAATTTGCCAGGTGATAGATAAAGCCAATGCTAAATGACAAAGAGTCAAATATAACATTACAAATGGTGTTACATATTTGAAATGCAAATACTAAGACTGTATCAAGGAGAATAACAGTGATAGTGTACTTTAAAGGGTGGGTTCAGAGGTAGCCTGTCTGAGAAAGTAACATTTGTGCTACCTTTGATCCCCGTATGGCCTGGCACAGTGTATGCAGTGAGGTCTGGCAGAGAGCTGCAGCACAGTACTGTGAGCATTTCATCAGCATTTATACTACGTGTATAATCTCAAGCTGAGTCACTTCTTATTGGAAGACAAGTCTTTGTTCTCCAAAATTCATCAATGAAAGGATGGGTTCGATACATTTTTGTTAAAAGGGGATGGTGGGAGGAAGCAGTGTTTCCGGGCAACAAGAAATGGTTATGTTTAGCTAGAGGATACAGTATGGGGAAGCAGATTATGGGAGACATAGAATCTATGCTAAAGGGTTTAAATGTCATTGCAGGCAAGAGGGAAGCCATGGGAAGTTTGTGAGCAGTGTTCTTGGACAATCAGAGCCATGCTTTCAGAAAATCAGTAGGGTTGATCACATATATGAACACATTGAAAGTAGACAGAAGGAGACTGATAAATGCAAAACTGCTATGGTCTCTGTGAGAGCAAAAAGGGCCCAAAATGGATATGGATGTAATGAGAAAGACTTGGCAGAAATGGAAATTGTTGGTGAGGTGCGTTGTCTGGTCCTGGTTCCCTTTGGGAAGTGAGAGGGTCCTATCAGGGATTATGCTGAAGTCTTTGTTCTCAGGGACTGGAGAAGAGGTGACTAGGAGCAGGTTCAGCAAACAAACTGCTTCATATAGGTCATGCTGGGTTTGAACCTCCGTTCAGCAGGCTATCCTAAGTTCAGGTCCTGAGTGCCTGAGCCGGAACACCTCAGCCAGAGCTTCAGCCACCACAACCAAGCCCGTGGGCCCAGGCTTCAGCATCTGTTTTGTTTAACCCAGGAGTTATTATGAAGTATGTACTGTGCTCAAGCCTGAGCTTCCCCTGAGAACAGGGATCTCAGCACCTAACCTAATATTCCCCGGGATTATTACTGCTAATAACTCTTTATTGGGGAAATCAAATAGCTGCAAGTTTTCAGTGTTGCTGGAAAAGCTTGAGACGTGAGCCATGTATTGCCCACAGAAGAACTCTGTCCCTGCTAAGCACATAGCAAAATTAAGTTCAAATAAAATGATCTCGAAGAGTGTTTCATTTCAGAGGGGTTTACATTCTTCCCCTTACTGGAAATGGCTATTATGGGTCTTTAAAGGGCTTTATATACCATATCGTGTTTCATATAAGGGGTCCACTTTTTCCCCTTTCTCTCTGTAATCTACATATGATTCATGTTTAAGATCCACAAGTCATAACAGTGATGGCAGGAAACCTTTACATCTGTGGTGCAGCATCATTAATGAAACATTTCTGCCAAGTTCTGACCCTAGTAGTCAGTGTGGCTTCCCCCTCTTTCCTTCAGAGAAACTGAGGCTGGAGGGAGCGAGCTCACAGGGGGTGTCCAAGGATCCAGAAAGGATCAGAGCCAAGTCCTGACCCTCCCTCCTCTCATTGGTAGCATCTATATTTGATAGTGTGCTTCCTGATGAACCTATTACATCTTCCCCAGGGTTCTGCTCTCAGTGACAGTATTAACTCTCTTTAAGGAAGAGGGACCCAAGACGCCAGGTACTTGGTGTCTGTCACAGAGAGTGGCATTGCTAACACTGCAGGCCTACCTGTCCACTGGCTCTCTCCACTCAGTACAGGCTTCTTTCAAGACACTGGAGGTACAGTGGGATGATCCTGACTGTAGGACAATGAGTACGCTCATCTGTTATGAACTGTCAGCGATCTCCAAACTCTGTGCCACTGAGGCAATTCTGACTCCTAGTGACCCCGTGGGACAGGATAGACGTGCCCCTGTGGGTTTCCGAGATTGTAATTCCTTAGAGGAGTGGAAAGCCTCCCACAGAACTGTCGGTGATTTGGACCTACTGGCCTTGCAGTTAACAGCCAATGCCAATGGTTTCCTCTGCTTTACATAGCCCTATTGCACCACTCAGGAAAGTGGCCTCAACGAATGCTGCTCCTTCCTGGAAAGTTGCTAGAGCTGAATGCTCTGGACTGACCTTCCCGGCCTTCCCCTAACTCAAAGTCCCTGTATTTAGAACAGAATGAAACGTTGCTGGGGGCTGCATCGTCCTCATGCTCATCGGTACGTTGGAGTCACTTACAGTGGTCACTGTGCACGGTCTTCCAGTCTAGGGAGCTGCTCTTCCAGCAGACCAGGCAACATTCTGTTGGGAGCCATAGGTTTCCACTGATGACTGTTCTAAAGTAGATCACTGGGCCTTTCTTCCTAGTATATCTTTCATGGAAGACGGAAATCTGTCCAGCTGGGGTGAACCTAATAGCATTTAAAATATTGGTGACATCATGTGCAACATTGTAGCAACCTGCACAGCACCACAATATGACAGACAGCAGGCTTCAGATATTCCATCACCAATAGCATCCCTTGTAAAAGAAAAAAAGAAAGAGAATCATATGTGAACTTCGAGACAGGACAGTCTGTGAACACTTACCACATGAATATGCCTACTGTTCACCGGCCCATAGGGCAGTCCCAAGAGAATATGCAATGGGGCTGGCTCAACCCAGGGACTCTAAAAAGTCAGATGAATATAGTTGTAGGACTTTGTGGTAGTCCTCTCTGAGGCTTTATCAGTGACAAAGGATCCCCTTGGGGCAGTGGATCAGGCCTCTTTGACTGCTAACTGAGAGATCAGCAGTTTGAACCCCCACCCCCACCCCGCAGTCTGAGGCAGAACAATGAGGTTGTCTGTCATGACAATGTACAGCCTCAGAAGCCCAAGGGGGGTAATTCTACTCCACCCCATAGGGCTGTTATGAGTCAGAACCCACTCCATTGGATGAGTATCAACAGCTTGTCCCAAACCATATTTCAAAAGCATTGACTTGTAATGTAGGACTTTCACCCAAAGTTTTGTCGTGGAAAAGGAAGGGGAGATTTAGATCGCAAAACAAAAGTCTGACTTGTCCTGGGGAAGGTTTCTTATTCCCCAAGGTGCATCTCCCTGGGACTGCTGCTGCCTCTCTCTTCTCAGCTGCACCTTCTCGGGCTACTTCCCCACCCGTCATGCCGCTCAGGGATAGAATCCTGTCATTCTAGTTCCACCTGCCTACTAAGAGCCTTCATTTCCACCCAGGTTTCCAAGATCCAAATCTACATTTTAACAGCATCTCCAAATGCCTCTCAAGGATTCCCCCGATGAGCCGAATGTATTCCTAGTGTGTGCATCGTGTATGCCCACCCGGGGGATCTTATTAAAATCTAGGATCTGAGGCAACGTATCTGGGGTACGAATGCAAAATCTGGGCACAGGGGCAGGATCAGGGGTGGGACACAAGCTGGGGTGAGGGAGTGGATGAGCGGCCTGCGCACCTCTTACCCGTGTCAAGCCCCGGTCTCTCAGGAAACCTCCTCTCCTTCTATAGAGTCAGAAACAGATGGACAGGAAAGAAGTTTGGGAATCATTTTCACACCCATGCCTCTGACTGCTGTTTCTACCCCAAAGTGAATAACACAATTGCCTCTAATTTTGTCCCAGATTCTTGGCATGTTTCTCATCACAGCCCTGACAGGCAGGGCATGGTCCCATTTCAGAGAGGCATACTCTGAGACTTAGACTGGTTATGAGGCTATTGAGCCAAGTGGCAGTCTTTCCAAATCCCAAACTGGCCGCCGCTGCCGCACTCCCCACTCCCGGGATCTGCTGCCGGTGAGCAGGAAGCTCGCTGCCTTCTACTTCCCAGCCACCCAGCTCAAGCCAGCTGCTGCAAACGCCCGTGTTTCCTTTGGCCCGAGGCAAAAGGAAGCTTGTTACCTTTTCAGCTGAGAGACCCATTTCCTGAGTCAGCTTTGGGGGCTCGTGCACACCCGGTCCAGCTTCCTCAAGCCCCAAGACCTGCTTGCCAACCTTAAAGCCACATCTGGGACATATTTAACATTACCCAACCACAACTGCAAAATAAAGTTTTTAAGGCAAGAATCTCAGGAGGTTTCGCAAGTGGCTTCGGCTCCTTTGAACAAGGCAGCGTAGAAGATCTCTGTCCCCAGACCCCTACTGGCCGCACTGCCCCTGCCTGCCCTTCCCGGAAAACCGGGCAACAGAGCCGGGGACCTGAGATCTGCTTGTGGTGGCTCCTGGTTTCTAAGTAAAATGACCAGATTTTAAGCGGGACACCATTGACTGGGGGGAGGAGGGAGGTCTTGATTAAAAATTTGGTCTATATGGAGCAACAAAAATTATCATAGAACGCAAAAATAGTATTGTAATATATTTATTTTAAATTTAACAATGCCGCGGGAGGCGGGACAAATTGCTAAATGACAGGACATCTGATCATCTTATTCTAATGAGATGCTGACCCTTCACTTGCCAGGCCCCATCCCTGGGAGGCGGGTCTAGGATGAGGAGTGGAGAGGTGCTTACCCTGCTGGGGGATGACACTGACCCAAAAGTGTGAATCCGCTACCTGCGGACACAGGAGAGGAGCGCGGCATAGAGTGAGTGACCTAGGTTTCAGCACCTCGATGCCAGAGCCAAGGAGACGCTGCCCAGGCAGACACAAAGTAAGTCCTCAGGAAATGCAGACACTCCTGAGTATGGTTTCCGTCATTGAATCTCCAAGCCCAATTTCCACACCTCCATTGGCAGGCAGGCCCATTCCCATTCCTAAGTGAAGCAGCCTCTGCTTTAATTATATTTTCCTTCTTGTCCAATGAAACCAAGGCATGCATTTCCCAGAGCCTCTTAGAAAAAGAGGGCCTCGGGACAGTATGGACTTGGAGTGGGAACAGCTCTTCTTTTGGAGATTTAGAACATAAAGCATGTGTTGCTGACTGTTTGTTCAGTTTTTGAGGGCAAAAGAAATGGTAGAGTCCTTTCGTGTGACAGAGATATCAGCCAGAATGCTCTGGGGGTTGGGGGGACCTGCGGGGAGAGGAGGACAAATAGATTTAGCAGAACAGACCCACAATCTGTGCTTCAAAGGGGCTTTGTCTCTGTAAGGGCTCATCCGGAGTTCACACCTCCAGTGTGGTCCAAATGGCAAGATGGTCTTCCCCGAACCCTCCATTTTGGAGTGGGTCTCTTCAAATCAGAACCCCAGGAGTGGCAGACAGGCTACAGAAAGGAGTGCCAAGTAGGGCACGCAGAGAAGTGATCAAATGACTACTCTCCTTTGATCCGGCCTACGGGGAACAAAGAGAGAGAAAGAGACAGAGTGTAATGGTCTAGTGTCCTATCAGCCAGGCCCCCGAGGTTGGCCTAAAGCAAGCAGGCTTGCCCAGCAGCTTCCTCAAATAGACTGTCCAGCCAGCCCCACACACACCCCTGCCAGGAGGCATCCAGGCAGATGAGTCCTGGCCTCCCCTCTGTTGAGAGCCCATGACAGAGAAGGCTCTCCCACCCACCCCCTCTTCTGAAAGACTTCTGCCATTTGGACAGATTTTCAGGGTCACTTTCTGACCCATCTCTGGGAAAACAATGACTGTCAGACGCCTCTTAGCTTGTTTTTTAATGTGAACTGAAATCAGACATCTTTATTCAAAATACAGCCCCATGAGCAGCCCTGGCCCGCAGGCTTTCCAAAGCGCCCCTGCTATCTTTTCCCTTGCACGTTCTTCCTACCCTTTGGCCACTCCTGCAAAGAATGCCCTTCCAGTTAAGCATGCTTTGACTAATTAATTTATTCCATCTGTTCTTTCCTCCCAGACCCTGACCATGACACAAAAGGTTCTGAAACAGATTTGGTTCGTAAATTGATAACCAGGTCACCCATAGGTGATGGGGGGTAGAATAGGGTGGGCTGAAGTAAAGGGCACCCAAGATATGCCTGACTTTTATGAAAATTGATGCTTTATGCAGTATGTGCGAGGCAGGGAGACATCGCAAACTGCATAATAAAGGGGTCAATCTTTACTTTGCATGTGGATTTCAGATCCTAAACTCAAACCTAACCTACTGCAGATGAGTCCATTGCAGCTCACAGAGACTCTGCAAGGCAGAGTAGGGTTTCTGAGGAGCAGAGCACCTGGGCTTTCTCCCATGGAGAGGCTCATGGGTTCAAACTGCTGCCATTCCAGTTAGCAGTCCAGCACTTAACCCACTGCACCACTAGGACACCTCTTACAAGTCTGATCCTTTTCAAATCATTAGTAGAAGAAATAGGAAGAAAGAGAAGCAAGTCCACCATCGGAACAGTGGTAAATGACTAAGTAAATACTACTCATTGAGCAATCACCCTGAAGAAGGATCCTTGCTGGTATTTTAATGACAAACTTTTATATGGAAACTTTGAATCTACTATTATCCAAAGCCTGGTTTTTTAAGCCAGTAACCTGATGCCGCTGTCTGTTCCCACCACGGGGGTTCCGGCTCATGGTGAATTCACATGCAGCCAGTGCCCAGATCAGAATGCCATGGTCTATAGTAGCCCTATGGGAAAACCATAGGTCAAGCCAATCACCAGGCCTTTCCTCTTAGTCTCGTCGCTCTGATGAAACCAGTTCAATATCATAGCAGCATGCAAGCCTCCACTGGTAGTGGCTGCACATGAAATGCTTTGGCTAGAATTGAACTGCCTCTCCCACATGGAAGGTGAAAATTCTACCATTGAATCACCGGTGCTTCCAATAAACACATAGCATTACCAAACAAAACTCACTACCATCACACCGATACCTCTTTCTCACACGGAGCAGTGGTGGGACTGCACTTCTCTACTTAGCGGCCCAACACCTAACCCAGAGTGGCCTCCAAGCTGCTTAGGAACCGTAGAAGCAGGTAACACCATGCCTGTGTCACCTGTGAGTCGGCTATACCCACATGAAGACTCAGCACACCACAAGTGCAGTGCCCAATGCACAGTCAGGCTGGCCCCTCCATCACTGTTTTCCTATCACTCTCATTGGGTCTGTTTATTTCCCCACTCCTCCTGGCTCCACGGCTCTTAGCAGTATCTTCAGAGTTGGGGAAAATCAGCCAACATGACTACATGGTGTGTTCTCCCTGACAGTTTGGGAGAAGCAAATGCCATCTTACATGTATGAGTTCCTTCATTGTTAGTCACCTTTATTTGAAATCAAATGCCCTTTATACAAACTGACAGTAAGTTTCTGATCCAATATTCCTAAGTCATCCTCCCGGTACGAACCTGGGTGAGTCCTTCCGCGTCCCCGGGCTTACTGTTGTGGGATGGATGCAGGGTGCCAACGTCCAGCACTTTGCCTCAGCCTAACATGCTGTGACAGCTACAATCTAAAGGAGGAAGCAGCTCTGTCCCCTGTCTCTCCCACACACCCCATCTTTACAGCAGGAGGGCTTCAAATTTCTTTAACACACCAGGTGTTGCCACTTGGAAAGGTCATTTTTAAATTGGCCATCTTTTCATCGTGGTTCCTGCGATGCATATACAGAGCCAAAGATAAAAGGGTCCAATGATGGTGCACATTGGGTCCTCCAGGGCCCCCATTGGAAGGACCCCAGCCACAGGGTACTGGTGGCCAGGCAGAGTGGTCTGAGACTGTCTGTCGTGTGGGCTTTAAAGGAGTCTAAGAAGGTTGCTCCCCATGAAAGTGCCGTGCCCATGCCAGCCTGGAGTCGACTGAGATTACCTTGACAACACACACAATGAACAGCACATCATCTTTCTGAGGACGCCCCGGTCTCCGGAAAGATCTCTGCCAGATCTCATCCCCTTGCCAAAGCTTCCAGGTGTTTCTTTGTGTGGCACAGAGCAGCGACATCATTTTTTCCTTCAGTTCAGAAGAGGTGGTCCAAAGTGTTTAAGCGACAGTAGTTGCAACATGTCAGAATGGGAATTTATTATCTTAGCCCCAATAGGTCTTAATAAGCCTTACACAACTGTTTAGGCATTTATTCTATTAACGGCTGTTCATTCTGGTGGCTTCACCTGAATATTCATGATCTTCCTATCCCCAGAGCTTCAGCAGAGCAGCTGTTTGAAACCCGCAGCAAATGTTCAAGAGAGTTCCACAAATATAAACACCCTCACAGCTGAATGTTCCAGCCCTGGCCTCGGAGAGGCTAGCCATGAAACATTTATGTCAAGTGGGTTTTGGAGGGCCAGCATTTACAAAACTTAAGTAATCCTCTCCCTTTGGGGAGTCCTTCACTGTGACTGGGACATTACCGGACAGACAAAGGGTCCAGAGAGTCCGGTTTCACCAAGCTGTGGGCCTCACTCCTGGCTCCTTCCTAAAAGGGGGGTGAGGGTAGAGGGTGCTGACTCTCTAAATAAATTTTGACTTGAAGGGGAAGCTAGAGAAATCTGGGACTGGGGTGAGGAGGGGCTGGGTGTTAACATATATATCCTTTGTGGGTATGGGGGTGGGGTAATTGCTGATTTAGCTGCTTGTGAAGAGAGTAAGATGGTTTGTACAGGGAATACTCTTAGCATAAAAAAAAAATCAAAAGCGGGCGAATTGGTAGTGGTTTCCCGAAGGGACATAACAAAGAATGACAGGATTAAATTAGCAAGAGAAAGATCTGACATGCAATGTAGTGAGACCTCCCTCTTGAGCATATGTTTTCTGCCTTTCAAGTCAGAATGCAAAGTAGAAGTTCAGGCCCATCTTGATGATTACGCAGCCACCACCACCATCCGGCCTTGAGCAAGTCACTGAACAATTTGCACCTCCACTTGCTCATCTGTAACTTGCACATGGTGAGGGTGAGAGGGTGAGTGTGTGCCAAAGAGGATGGCATGGGCGGTGTGAGAGCATTTTGTAAACCAGCATGATATGAATGCATTGTAAATATGTTTCTATAAGCCTTACTTTATCCAAAAGAGGTTGATGAATTCATTTTTTTAAAAGACATAAAACTAAAAAAGAAGTAACTTTCTTTTTAGTCTTTTTGTGGGAAACTGAGTTCTAGGTGAATGAGGTGAATTCAGGTTCCCAAAGGCTAACCGAGTATGATTTATAGGGTAAACAATATGGGAAGATACTAGTAAATAGCTCGAGATGATAGGTAGATAGATCAGATAGATGATAGCTATTAGGTAAGTAGGTAGGTAAGTGAGGATGGATTGTATAGATAAATGCCATACAGTAGACTCAAGTTCAGCAGAGTTTGGTAAAGAGTTTGGTGTCATCCTGACCATCCCCAGTTCTTTCCCGTTCATCCTTGAGGCTCTTGTGCCAACCCTTCTCACAGGATGTCCTTCACTGTCATCTGGTCTCTTCTAACGACATTTCCAGAAGAAAAAAATCAGGCAGCAATCAATTATAATCCACGAGGCTTCCACTGGCTGATTTTCAGAAGTTCACCAAACTTTCCTTCCTACTCTGTCTTCGACTGGAAGTTCCACTGAGCCCCGCCCCCCACCATTGGTCCCTCTTTTCATATTTGAAATGATCGGTAGTAGACCTTCCACCATCACTGGCAACAGCCACGCCAGCAGAACATAGCAAGCTGACAGACAGGTGGTCGGTAGAGGTGCTATTCATTGTGCTGAGCACTCTGAAAGGACACCGCTTCTCTTGAAGCATAGTTTGACTGACACACCTGGGGTCCCCAGGAGACAATCATCTCGGTGGTATCATTAGCGACATAAGACAGGCCAGGAGTTTTAGAGTCAGGAAGCCTGGTTCAAATCCCAGTACTACTTCTGAAACTAGAGCAAATCACATGGAGGTGTGCCTTTTTGTTTCCTTATTATTATTCTCAGTTTCTTCATCTGTAGAAAGTAAATAAGAAAATCTAACTCATCATTTTGCCATGTGAGATGTCAGGCTTCAGATAGTATACAACAATCCTAGAAGAACATGCCTGCTGAACAGGTGCTGTCCCCTATGTCCATCTACGCTGCCCAGGAGCACAAATGCCCTCTGCCCCCACCCCCTCAGATGGTCCCCACAGTTGTGGAGCCTCAGAACCAGAAGATGGTTACACAGAATGTTTGTATGTGACTCCTTGACCGAAACAAATGAAGGATCTGAAGCCAAGAACAAAGTTGAGAAGATGAACTCTATTTCCTCCTGCTTGGTTCTTCCATTCCCTTGGAAGGATCATTCTTTGTTCAGGAGTCCCAGGAATTAACAGAGTGAGAGAGAGATGAAGGGTTCATTACAGGTTTATTCCGGGAGACAGAAATAGCTAAAACTTCTCAAGGAAGAAGTCTATCCCCAGCCAAGTCCCCTACTCTGTGCTTTCTAAGAATTTATTCCATCTTACGCCACTGTATTACCACTCTTGGTGCTTTTTCCAACGATTTTCTTCATTAGACCAATGATTCTCAATCTTATGTAGAAGTCATCTTTGGGCTCACAGAAAAACCTCAAGCACCTTTTAAAAAAATAAATATTTTTATTGGAGGTTCTTATAATTTTACAACATTCAATACATCATTTGTATTAAGTATATTTGTACACATGTTGCCATATTCATTTCCAAATATTTTCTACTTGAGCCCTTGGTATATGATCCTCTTTCCACCTTTCCTCTAGTTCTTTTTTTTTATTTCAACTCCCCATATTTCCCCCCTTCTCCCCCATGAACCCCCAATAATTTACAAATTGTTATTATCTTTTCATATCATACACTGTCCAATGTGTCCCTTCACCCACTCCCCAGTTGTCCAAACCCCAGAGAGGAGGTCATATGTAGATCCCTGAAATTAGTTCCTCCTTTCTACTCCACCATTCCTCCAACCTCCCAGTACCAGCATTCTCCCCAATAGTCCCAAGGGATCATCTATCTTAAATTCTCCATATTTCTGACTCCAGTGTACATCCCCTGGTCTAGCTGAATGTGTCTGGTAGAATTGAGATCATGATAGTGGGTGGGAGGAAGTCTTTGGGAACAAGAGGAAAGTTGCACATTTCATTGTTATACACTATATCTTGATTGGCTCATCTACTCGCTACAACCCCTCTGTAAGAGGATGTTGCTTCACTTATTGATGGGCTCTGGGTCCCCAATCTGCACTCCCCCTCATTTATAATGATATAATTTTTAGTTCTTTGATGCTTGATACCAGATCCCTTTGACACCTCGTGATTGCACAGGCTGGTGTGCTTCTTCCACGTGGGCTTGCTTCTGAGCTGGATGGCCACTTGTTTACTTTCAAGCTTTTAAGACTCCAAACGCTACATCTTTTGATAGCCAGGCACCATCAACTTTCTTCACCACATTTGCTTATGCACACATTTGTTTTTAGTGATCGTGTTGGGGAGGTGCACATCATGGAATGCCAATTTAATAGAACAAAATATTCTTGCACTGAGGAAGTACTTGAGTGGAGATTCAATGCCCATCTGCTGTCCTAATACTAACCCTATAAGTATATGCATGTTAATCTATTTCCCCCTCATCATATATAAATATATGCACTCATGTACATGCCTGTGTTAAACCTCTATAAATGCCCTTTACCCCCCAGTTCTTTCCTTTATTTCCTTATACCTCCTCCCATCCCACCATCATGCTCAACCTGCATTTGGGTTTCAGTATTTTCTCTCTGTTACATTAGTCTTGATCAATCCCTATTGGACCTATCACATGGACCTTGTCACTGACTTTGAATCACTTGTTTTTCCCTAGTCCCTGGGTCGGTTAACACCACCTCCTTTCCCTCTCCTCCCCTTCTCCCATGTCCCCCCCAGAACCATCAGCCCCATCATTTTCACCTCCAGACTGTTCATCTAACCTATTTTATCTAGATAGACCTGCAGAGAAAACAATATGTACCCTAAAAAAAGAGCATCCTAAAATAAAGCAAAAAAATAGAACAATGATAACATCAACAAAAAAACACAAGGTCCAATATGTATGTAATAATAATAGCAATATAAAACCCTGTAAATAGTTTAAGGTCCGTTGGTTGACTTCCAGGAGTGTCCCCTGGTTGAGTCGGATGGGGTGCCACACCCTGGCCCCAAAGTATATCCTTGTCACTCCATCTGGAACTCCATGCTCTGTTGCACACCCTTTGTTTTTTGCCATGGTGTGGTTGGGTCAGACAGGGTATAATCCTGACCCTGTTTCTCCGTGGTAACCCTGAAAGGTCTTGGGTCAGTGACAGTGGCTGTATTTCATATTGAGGCCAGCCATATTGTCCTCTCTCTCTGCATCAGCTGTTCTGAGTGGGAATATCATCTGGAAGGCTCGGTGGACCAGGATGTACTCCATTCTCTCTTCCTCTCCCATCATTTGTTCTCATGTGCTCTGGTCAGGCAGCTCTCACTCCCCACGCTGCAGCTTCAGTGCTGACCTCCAAGGCAAACTCCCCTCGGGGAGAGATGGCTGCCCTTGTAGTTGGGATTGGAGTTGTGCTCTCAGACCTCTCCACTGGTTCTCTGCTCCATTGCGTCCCACTGCATTCACATCTGGGAACACTGGATTTAAGTTTGGCCCCTCTTTTCCTGTGGAAATATAAAAAAATACACTCCCCTTGAGTAAGTTAGTACCCCATTCCCTCTCTACATACCACCAGGAAAACCACAAGCACCCTTTTAATGTCATCTGAAATTTCAAAATAAAGAAAGAGCATGATTAAGACAAATGAAAGTATCTTTGAATATTAACATGGGGTTTTTTTTTCATTAAACAAACTTCCTTCCTAATACAATTCCCTACCCCAAGCTTGAAAACAGTCAGAATATGATGGGTAATGAGAGCGCCAAGCAGAGGAAACTAAATAAATAACATGTGCCAAATGTTATCCCAGAGGAGGAAAAGCAAGTCCTGGGGGATCTCTGACAGTGGAGTGTGGGGTCTTCTGCAAGGGGAAATCACTCCCTAGAAATGTGTCCAACAGAGGTGAATCTGCAGGCCTTTGAAATAGCCGTGGTAGTGCTGCAGCATGACACACAGACACATGGGTGGTAGACTGACTAAGGCCCCCTCCCACTGACTCCCTGGAGTATTCTTTTCTGTATATTTCTCTGGAATCATAAAGAAGAGGTGAAGCTTCACGCCAACCCTGATAGTTGAGTTTGAAAAAAAAACAGAGAATAGCAAATTCAGAGAGAAAGGAGTCTGCAGACACTGCTTGTGTAACTATAAAACTATAGTTGAATAGGAACGATGAATAGGAACATGGTACTTCCACAAACAACGGGGAACAGAAAACCATACGACCCAGCAATCCCTTTACTTGGTCTATACTCTAAAACAATAAAGAGCAAGAATAAACAGATATGTGTGCACCCATGTTTATCATGACATGATTTATGATAGCTAGAGATGGAAGCAAACTAAATGCTCAACAGGAAAGTATGGATAAACTTTGGCACATTTTCCCAAAGAAATACTATTCATAGAAAAAGAATAATGAAAAAAACTGGGAAAGAAAGGCTTGAAAGTAAACAAGAGGCCATCTAGCTCAGAAGCAACAAAACTTACATGGAAAAAGCACACCAGCCTGTGTGACCACAAGGTGTCAAAGGGATCAGGTATGAGGCATGAAACAACTAAAAATTATATCATTATAAATGAGGGGAAGTACAGATTGGGAACCCAAAGCCCATTTGTAAGTGAAGTGACAGCCCCTTACAGAGGGGTCACAGGGAGGAGACAAACCAGTCAAGGTGCAGTGTAACAACAATGAAATATGCAACTTTCCTCTAGTTCTTAAATGCTTCTTCCCACCCACTGTCATGATCCCAATTCTACCTTACAAATCCAGCTAGACCAGGGAATATACATGGAGCCAGAAACATGGGGGATTCAGGGCAGATGATCCCTTCAGGTCCAGGGGTGAGAGTGGTGCAAGGGAGGGTGGACAACGGGGAAGTGGGTGAAGGGACACATTGGATAGCAGATTATATGACAAAAGATGATAATTTATAAATAATTATTAAGGTTTGTGATGGAGAGGGGAGTGGGGACAGAGGGGAAATAAGGGGAGCTAATACCAAGGACCTAAGTAGAAGGAGGATGTTTTGAGAATGATGATGGCAACAAATGAACAAATGTGGCCTGCATACAATTGATGTCTGTATTGATCATGATAAGAGTTGTATCAGCCCCCAATAAAATGATTTTAAAAACAGACTGTGAAATAGCTCATGACTCCACCTCGTCGAGGGCCACCTCTTTTTTAAGAAAAAAAAAAGAAATAGCTCATGACATGAATGAATTTGGAGGACATTATACTAAGTGAAGTTAGTTCATCACAAAAGGATAGATATTGCATGAGTATTGTTATAAAAGGAAAAAATCAAGATAAAAATTTTCATATAAAAAACAGATTTGGAAGACTATTGAGGGTGAGCGGGGAAGGGTGAACAGGGAAGCAATAGGCTGGAAGGTAGACAGGGGTTAACTTGCATCAAGGGGGAGATAATATTTGACAAGAGGAATAAAAGAGAAAGAAGGGGGTGGGTAGCACAAGGGGGAGGGGTGAAAAGTATTTTTTACATCATTGCATATCCAAATGATAACCCCCCCACCTAAATCAAACCAAAAACAACAACGGCTTCCTGACATCGAGTTGATGCTAGCTCCCAGTGGCAGGAGCTGCCCATAGGAAAGAGTCGAACTGCCCCTATAGGTTTCCAAGACTAGAATGCTTCAATGGTATCAAAAGTTATGTCTTTCTCCAGTGGGATAACTGGCGATTTGGACCTTGCAGTTAGCAGCCCCACACATAACCCCTATGGAACCAGGGCATCCCAAATGCCCACCTACTTGACAATATTTTTTTAAGTGAGACTTGGTGGAGTCTATGACTTGATCAACCTATTTATCTGATGTCCAGCATTGCTGAAAATCAAACCCAGGCTTCTGTTTCTAGTCTAGGGATGTTTGACTCTCATCCACAGGTTGTAGATTAGAATGGCCTCTGACAGTTTTCAGTCTGTCATCTTTACAGGAGCAGGTCTCCAGGTCTTGCTTCTGAGTGGGTTTGAATCACTAACTTTTCCATAACAGCCAAATGCTTAATCGCTGCATCACTAGAGTCCCGGATATTGAAATATAGCTATCAAAATACTTAAAACATGGCATTAAAATAATATTCATGCTTAGTAATGCATTAAAGAACAGGCTCCAATGGAGGGGCTAATAACTGCCAGAATTTTGAAATACTAGTCAATGGGAATAATATGTCAAAATACCTGCGGCAGCTGCAATGGGATATGAAAATTTGTGATTTCTATTGAAGACAAGCTGGTGAGTTTTTCTAGTAGTACTGTGGCTTGTCCATAATTAAAGAAATGATAGCTTTCAGTTAGGATGAGTGAAAATACAGGTGTGTGTGTGTGTGTGTGTGTGTTTTCCCTATCCAACTATATGGAAACCTGTAGAAACCCAGTCAATTCCAATTCATAGCGACTCTGTAGGACAGAGCAGAACTGCCCCCACCGATTCCCAAGACTTTCATCTTTACAAGAGCAAAAGGCCTCATCTTTCTTCCATGGGGGGCTCCTGCCACCATCTTCTCTGATGGCAACCAAGCTCTTAACCACTGCATTACCCAAACACATAGAGACCTGAGCATTATCCATGGATTCTGGTTAAGAACCTGGGAAATCTTTCAAACTTGCGATCATTCGCAACAGTGACCGCTTTTAAAAAAAATTGGAATAGGGTTCTTTTTTCCAAATGAAACAAGAATAATTTTCAGATTATTTCCAAGTGAAATCATTTTTCTATGAAAAATTCGAAGAAGAAAGACTGACCAAAGCAGACCGTGAAGAAGTTGGAGACCTAGTGAGACATCGCTCCACCTCTAGGCCAAATACTTCTGTGCAGGCACCCTGTGGTGTGTCTCTACAGAACCCCAGGGCTCCCCAGAAACATCCTTGCAAGGTCTTTCTAACAGTTGTAGGCAACTTTATCAAGACAGAAATCTGACGGGGTTTTTTTGCTGGTGGTTTCCAGAAAATATGCCACCAACCCACTCTTGGGAGAGAGCTTATTTAAGAGAGAATTTCTACGTGACCACAGAATTTTCAGGAATATTCCAGAGGTAGCATTGTTCATACACAGGTCTGATCCCAGAGAACAGTAACGGTTTCGAGCTAATAAGGAAATAATCCATTTTCAGCAGATGAAAGAAGAGGGATCAGAAAGGTAACGTGAGCTGCGGTTAATAACAGTGCCAAAAACTTATAATGGAAACTATCTAAAGAATCCAAGACTCTTTGTTAGATATGAATGATTTCTTTTTTCTGGGGAAAAGTGTATGCAGAACTTGAGAAGAAGGGCCCGAGTGGATTTTATGAAATAAACCTCTGTCTCAGGATGAAGGGCTTGGGGTTCGGTTGCAGCTCAACCGTATCCTTAGGTTACATAACAGGGAGAGGGTTGAAAGATGTTCAAGCAACCACAATATGATGTGCTCTGTCTTTGAACTCTTGCCTCCAGGTTTTAACTGTAAGTTTATACACCTTTGCCTGAAATAGCTCTCATTTGGTGCGTGATATCCAGCAGAGACAGATGCACATTTAATTAAGAAAGTATTATAGTAGGGACACTACACACACCTGGCATTCCCCACTCTACATACCAGCAGCTTCACTGGAGTCATCAGGAAGAGGCCTACCTATATGTGAAGGGCACTTTAACGTGCTTGTGGTGACTGTCATTTGTTTAACTCTGGACGATTGCTGTATTTTGTTTGGGAAGTCTCTGGTTTGTTTGTTGACAACATTAAATGGCTTTTATTGAAAATGTCTAGCCCCCATTTTGAAAGAAGAACTAGACTCAGTTATCACTACTCTCAAAAGATAGTTATTTGAGGCTGAGCCCCAGTGGCGTAGTGGTTGTGCGTGGGACTGCAGCCCACTGGGATGGAGGTTCAATTCCGACTCCCAGGAGCAAAGGCTGGGCCTCCTACTCCCACCACCTGAGGGCAGTGATGCCTTAAAAAAAAAGAAAAAGATAGTTATTTGGGGACATGTTATCAGGAGAGACCAGTTTCTGGAAAAGGACTTCATGCTTGGTAGAGGGTCAATAAAAAAAAAAAAGGGAGACCTTCAATGAGATGAGGGGACACCGGGGCTGCAACAGTGGGTTCAAACATTAGAACCACTGTGAGGCTGGTCAAGGATCAGGCCCTGCTGTGTTCTGTTATGCACAGGGTCACTATAAGTCAGGACAAACCCAATAACACCCAACACCAACACCAAGGATAGTAGGCAACCACATAAATAATATGTAGTGATGTTCATTTATACTTCATTCATATGTTCTGCATGGAGATATGAATTTCACATGAATCAACTATAAATACACTTTCTGAATGGTATTCAGTATCATGTGCTAACTAGTGCCCAAGATAAATATATGGAAAAGACATCCTTGGAAAAGAGACATTCTAGAGGGAGACAGACAGTCCACCAATATGTGCACAATTCCTCCCCAAAGGACTGATTCTCAGCCTTGAATGTGACGAAGACTCTCTCTCTCTCTCTCTCTCTCTCTCTCTCTCTCTCTTTCTTTCACACACACACACACACACACACATTCCTGATTCAGCAAATCTGAAGTTGGACTTGGAAAATAGCATCTTTAAAGAGTTGTTCAGTGAACTTTATGCAGGTGGCTGGCAGACCATGCTTTGAAGAATATTGGACCCTCTATCGTCTTCCCAGTGTCCCCCACTTTCCACACAAGAATGCCCATCCACTATCCAGTGAGTCTGAGTCTTTGCCTCATAGAGTTCAATCTTTAGATGCCAAATTCTACATGCTAAGAGATCCGTTTCTAAGGATCAAAATGACTTCCTCTATCATACTCTGAAAGTGACTTCTATATTTTGCTGTATTGCCCTGGCTGCCAATCTGAACAGTAAGCCCCTCCCCTTCTTTAGGCAGGGCCTTGCTTCTACACTCTGTAAGCTTCAGCTGGAGGAAGAGGAGGGTGCACCTCTTTGGGCAGGAAGAGTCAAGTTCTGCTTGTTAGATGCTTCATTCATTCCTATACAGCAGTATTCACCATCTCACCCAGCCACACTCACCTGTGGTATTAAAGGGCAAAGCCTTTTAACCTTTTCACACCTTCTATCTCATACACACACATACACATACATGTACATACTTTTCATAGAAAAAAAATCTAACCAAATAAAATCTCCCAATTAACAAAAGTATTAATATTCAAGGACTTGAATACAAACTGTACACAGTCATGGATTTTATTCTCCTTCATGCTACTTTCATAAAGCCATTTCAAAGTAATGAAACCCAATCTTGAAATGCAATGGTCCCTTTCTCTTCCCATATATACAGAGTCATGATCATGCAGTGTCAGCATAAGACCAGGCCTGAGAATTGCTGTGACTCACCCCTCAGTTTCCACAAACCAGTTTGTGACATCCCGCAGACTCTGCATAATAATAAATATACATATCTATTTGAATCCATCCCCAGTGGGTCCTTGGTGTATACTTTTACAAGACCATCCTGTTTTGGCATTTCTTCTTAAAATGGTCAAACCTAACTAATAAAAATTTAGTTGCTTATGGCTGAGCTGATTTAGGGAAAGGGGTGAATTATAAATTATGTATTTTCAGAACAGTTTGCTACTATAAAAGAAACTAGTTTAAAGAAGCATTACCAAGCGGTGTCTTTCCTAGCTTTAATGAGTGGAGGAGAACAATTTATAATTTGTGAAGGAAGGCGGCTCAACTGCTCTTTGTTACATTACGAGCCCTGGCCACACATGCACTCTACTGCACTCATCCCTGCCCTTGTTCCACTCTGGCTGCACCAACACTCAATAAGGGGCCTGTCAAAAATTAAGACAATGGGTCATATGGAGGAGTCAGTTTCAGCCCTGGTCTTTGATGATTCTCTGATTAATTGCCTTTAGCGTATTTCCCTCTGTGCATGTCTCTCTCTCTCTCTCTCTCTCTCTCTCTCTCTCTCTCTCTCGTAAAGTTCCTTTATGAGTTATCATAAATTCCAAAATAGTGAAACTCAAATTGATAGGTTTTACTGAATTCAGCTACCCTACACATTTTCTGATTCTCATTGCAAAGTTAATATTTGGTGCTTTGTCAGGAGTATTATGTGCCATGATATGTGACTTAAATTTTAAAAGGATACTTCATTCCAAAGACAGAGACAAAGAGAACAATAATAAAATTAGCAATTAACATGTGCCTCCAATGCACTCTGCTTTCAACTCACAGTTCTTCTGAACGATCCTTTAGGATTGCTATTGTGAATAGAGAAATGGAGGGTCTTTGACCTTCGGGATTCAGATCTTCTGATGACAGAACCTGCTGGGCACCTCATAGAGGCTCACTATGGATTTGGTTGAGAGAATGAACAAATGAGTCGATTGCTACATAGAAATAATTAGGATATTCAGTCTAATTAAATGAAAGCACTACTAGGCAAAATGAGATGATACCTCGGACAGGGAATACCTCTCAGGATTCCAGGAAACTCATGGTGGCACCTAACCAGGACCAGCTACAGAATTTACAAGACCATTTGCAAAAGAAATTTCTTAAAAAAGCAGGAGGACAGTGAAGAGGGAAAGATCCTTGACAAAATGAATTGACATAGTGGCTGCAACCGTGGACTCAAAGGACAATTGTGAAGATGGTGCAAGACCAGGCCGTGTTTCCTTCTACCAAGCATAGAAATCTTGGCGCAGACTCAGAGACAGCCAATAACAACAACAATGCAAAATAAAAAGCTTTTCAGAATTTCAAGCTAGTGATAACAGCATTACCCCAAACACAAAGCCCTGCTGGATCAAGAATCTAAGTGACTCTGCACAGCTAGCGTCCATGAAGCCAACCTTACACAGAGCTCTTCGAAGTTGACAGCACAGTCTGGCAGGACCGCTACAATTCTCTGGTGAGCCCTGGGGGTGTAATGGTTACACAGCGGGCTGCAAGCCACATGGTTGGCAGTTGGAACCGCCAGCAGCTCCACAAAAGAAAGATGGGGTTTTCTATTCCTGAAAGCCCCTTCAGTCTCAGAAACCCACAGGAAGTCACTGTGAGTCAGCATTGACTCGCTGGTAGTGGGTTTTCTGATTTGAATACTCTTCCTAGACAGCATTGGGGGAGTGCTCTTGGTTGGTGTAACATTCAGAGGTCCTGCCTGAATAGAGCAGGCAAATGTCAAGGGTTTTAGAGAAACTCAGTAGCAGAACAGCCTTGCTTTATAAAGAATGTCCCTTCCTCCCAGAGAACTTTTTAATGTCCCACCAAATATTCACCTAGGTGGGTGCGCTATTCACATGAATCTGAGGTTAAAATCCACATCTGTTTTACATACCCTGCGTTCTCCAGGAAAGTGACTACCCTACACCCCAAAAAGCTGCATGCTGCTTACAGTTTGAACATTCTTTTCCTTTTCCTAATTGGATGACGATAGGTTATAGTATTGCAGCATTGCACTTCATTTGGCAAAAGAGGTTTTCAAAATATTTGTTACATAAAGTGGCTTTGGGTATGAAAGAGTTGAGAACCACAGGCTTATAGGCATAAAATTACAAGATGTTTGAGCTGGAAAGGAATTTGGAGGATTATCTACTTCATTGACAGATAAGGAAATTGAGGCTGAAACAGATTACATATCTTGCCAAAGGTCACCTGGCAATTACTGGCAAAGCTGAGATTTGAACCTGTGGCTGATTTCCAGCATTGGATAGAGTCATTGCGTTCCTTCTTGCTTTGTTCTCTCCCTCCTTCTCTCTCTCTTCTTTCCTTTATTTATTCCTTCCTCTTCCCTTCCTTTAAAAACAACAGCAACAACAACTGCACTCTCACTATGCTAACGTTTTGGTTGGGTCCTATTGGAAACAAAACTGGCTAAGCCACTTTCTTTGCCCTCACTGAAATCCCAGAATGACTAGACAAGGTGAAGAAGCCCAATATTCATGAAACCTGTCTGCAGTAGGTAGACCTAAATTCATAGTCCCTATGTGTAATTGTCTGACGCTGCCGCAGAGAGCTGACCAAAGCCTTCTCGCAAAAGTGGGATTTGAATCTTGAGGGGAGAGAACTCTACTCTGTAGAGAAAGCGTAACCCGTTCTAAGAAGGTGCCCAGAGTGTATAAAGGTGAGGTGTCATAGAAGAGATCATCTGTAACCAGTTATTGACTCTACAATCCTAACGAAGTCAGCAGCTTCAAAGTCAAGGGAAGCTGTCCAGAGGCATAGGTGGTCACTAGATGACCAGGCACAGCCTTGAGACCACTCAGAATGCTATACTGGCTCCTAGCCTTGAGACTCCCTGAGGTCAGTGAGGAGAAAGGAAATTAAAGGGGAAGTCACCGTGCCAGTCTGTCTGTTCTGAAGTCCTCATAAGCCTTTGCCTTTCAGGAGCACAAGCTAAGAAAATAGCTTGTTGATTGCTGACGTGATTAAGTGGATTGCCTTATTGATTCTCACCTGACTTGGAACAGACCTCAATAACCAACATCAAGTGCTTTAATAAAAGGAAAGGAAAGATTTACTGGATGCGTGTGCTTTTCATTAGAGAGAACTGAGAGGAAATAAAACATGCTGACCCACCAGCCAGGGGCCACTGTGTGGCCTCCAACCGATGATGGCCAACCAGACAGCAAAGTGAGTAAGAGGAAGCCAAAGGAGACAGCCCCTGCAGCAGCATTTACCAAAAGTGTTACAAAACAAAGTATAGAGACTAGCCAATTGTCTGCCTTCTTTCTCTTCTTCCTCCCCACACTGTGAACACTGCCACCCAGGAAACCACAATGGAGTACTCGAAGTCACTACTGGTTACTGAGTACAGGCTAGACATTATCTTTAGTCCTTACCCCAAACCTATTAGGCTATATACTTTTATCTACATCGCAAGGGACAGAAACGCAATCAAATGAAAATCAAGCAAACCAAACTCACTCAGAGCAACCCTGTAGGGCAGAGTAGAACAGTCCTGTGGGTCAAAGACTACACATCTTTACAGTAGCATAAATCTTCATCGTTCTCCCATAGAGCAACTGGTGGTTTCAAACTGCTGGCCTTGCATTTAGCAGCCCAACTCAGAACTCACTACACCACCAGGACTTCCAAAAAGGTGACTCTTTGGAATGCAGATCTCTGGCACTAAGGTTTATATTTGAAAATATTCTCAAAAAAAATTCTCTCTGAAATAACATGTATACATAGCCATTCTTCTCCCTTCAAAACTTTGAGTTGGATCCACTCTACAACTTGACTATTTTTTTAATTGAGCAATAATCATGTCAGGTGCCACGCAAACATTATGCCAACTGGCCTTCACAACCATCTACATCCAACTATCTTTACCCCCATTTGAAGAGAGATAGCTTGCCCAAGGGTTATTCAGCTAACACAGCAAAGTGGAACCTTGAAATGCATACTATTTGATTCTAGACGCCATGGTATTTTCACCAACATTACAGCTGCCTCTTAAGGAACGAAAAAGAGACATAAGAGGTGTAGCTGGGCAGTCTACAAAGACATAGAAAAGGCACAAGGATGTGTATCCATTCATTTATCCAACAAATATAAGAGGGTTCCAAAAAGTTGCTTTTAGTCTTTTGCAACTTTCTAATTGTTTTATATAGCAGCTTTATTGGCATATAGTTTACATTTTACATATCCTAGAATTCAATTGTTCAGTCACATCAAGAAGAGTTGTATAATCATCACCACAATCAGTTTCAGAACATTTTCCTCATTCCTGTACTCATCATTATTAGCTCCCCATTTCCCCACTACCTCCCCTGTCATGCCCCCAAGGAACCACTCATCCAGTTACTGTCCCTATCCATGAGCTTTTTAAAGGATCCTTCATATACCTTGCACTCCTTCTTTATCACAAGCATGTTTTGAACCTCTAGAGATTGATGATGATGATCATGATGATCATGATGATCATGATGAAGAAAACACTCTTGGAATTGGCATTCACCTGGAAGGCTTCACACATTCAAGAGTAACCAAATGAGAAAGATGAGCTACATCCTGGTTGATATGAGTACAGTAAAAAAAATTAAGTAGGGCACAGTCAGAGGCTGTGTTTTATATATTGGGTAATCAACTGGTTCCAACTGAAGTAGGTGCATGGAAGCTGAGGCTTCCCTAACTTGAGGACTCTACCCAAGCAAAAATCTGCTGGAAAAGGATCCTGGAAAAAAGAAATAGTGGGTATATAAACCAGAAGGCAGAGAAGAAGTTGGTGCTTTCAAGGAGAGAACTGTGATGAGTAAATGTAGTGAGGAGGAGGAACAAGATAAGATCAGAGAAGAGGGATCACCAGGCCACAAGGAATTTTGGCTTTATACTTAGAAAGCAAAGGAATCCAAAGGGTTTTAAGCCAAGAAGTGTGACAAGCTGCCTTTCACCTTTAGATGATATTGTGGGATGCTGTTTTGAGGGGACAAGGCAAGATGCATAAAGACAAGTTGGAAGGTCATTGCTGGAGCAATAATACTGGCTCAGTTTAGGTGGGGGCTGAGGAAGGAGAGGAGTGGACACATCCCAAGTGCATTTTGAGGGAAGAGCTGACCTCACCACCTGGAAGTGGCCACTTTAATAAGTGGACAAGAGCTGCTGCATTTTTGCTGCCCGCAGAGGGGATCCCCTGCCAGCCACCCACATGATGTTTTGACTGGTTTCTCCCAAATTAGACTATGAAATCTCAACTGAAATAACAGAGTCCGATGTCGTCATCTCCTCTGCTCACCCAGGGGAGCCCTTTATGAAGTTTCACAGAAAACAATGCCTGCTAGGAAGCCAAACAGCCCCTCTGGCCTCTGTTCACAGTGGCCCAGAAAGAACAAAGAAGCCCCTGGCAAAAACTCTTTGGTTCTCCACAATTGTCCAAGTGCTAGGTCATCCTGATTTCTGTGGTCAGAGTGGCAATTTCTTTAAGAGAGAAAACCACTTCAGGAGAAATAGAAAATGAGGTGCATTCAATGAACGCCTGAGTCTGGGTCCTGACAAGGGACCACCTCCTATTCCAAAAAACAATGGATGAGTGCCAGTTCCTCTGTGGCATGTCAGTGGAAGATCGAGGAAGGGCTGCCTATCACCAACATGTTCAAAGGCCCATCCTAAAAATCAGGGGGAAATCATATAAAGAAATATGAAGAATGTGACAGGGGGGCATATCATTGTGTCATGTTCTCAGGAAAGAAGACAGCCAGAGGCATGCAATTGTTTGCAGGTCTGACTCCAGGAGACAGAAAGTTGGGCACGGGGTGAACTGTCAGGAGGGGAAGAAAAAAAACTTAGTGAACCCTAAGAAGATTGTCCTTGTACATAATTGATCTGACAGAGCCCAGCCCACTCCATCACCACAGATGAAACATGGCCCCTCTCTCCCAAGTGGGAATACATTTGTGTTTAAGGGCACGAGGCTCCATCTATGAAAGCCAAGTGTTTAAGCAGTAATGATAGAGTGTCTGTCAGACTCAGCTAGTGATTCTGGAGATCCAAATACCTTGGCAGAGCCTCAGAACTGACATAGAAACCGAACACTAGCCTAAATCTAGAGGACATGTACTCACTCACTAGGGAAGGAGAATGAGTGGCTTGGGACACTTGTCCCTCCATACTTTCCATTGATTATATGCATATTTGGAGATTAAGTTTTGCCCATTCTAGGGCCCTTCATAGATTGTGGGGAGAGAGTAAATTCTCAGTTGCTTGGGTTAATTCTCTTCCTAAGGATAGGATAAAGGCTATTCATTATTTTGTCAACAAATATTTATGTAGTATCTGTCATTTACACTGCTTCTTTGGGTGAGGAAAATGTTTAATGTGGCTGTCTGCTTGCAAAAAGATTGGGAATCCAAGGTATCTAAAGGTACATAGGAAGAAATTTATTTCAAAAATTATCTTAAAAACAATCAGCCATTGAAGACTTATGGTGCCTAATCAGGTAGATGAAGAAATGAAAACCATAGAACACTTCTGAAAGACATTAAGGAAGGCTTAAATAAATTAAAGGATGTCTCTTTCTCAAGTATTAGAAGGCTTAACATTGTTATTATATCAACAATATCCAAAGAAAATAGATTTTATGCACTTTCCATCAAAATTCCAAGAGTTTTCTTTATATAAATAGGAAAACATAACTTTATGTATAATGCCACGAAGCATGGGATAGCTAAAGCAATGTTGAAAGAGAAGAACAAAGGAAGAGAACTCACACTTCTTGATTTTAAAGCATATTGCATAGCTTCAATAATCAAAACAGCCTGGTACCTGGTATAGCAATAGATCACAAGAAAATATTTGACAATTCAGAAGTAAATTCATCTATGTATAGTCAGCTGATTATTGACAATGCTTTCAAGTCAATTTGATATGGAAAAATGTTTTCAGTAAATGGTGTTGGAAAAGTCATATTTCCACTGACAGAAAAACAAAACAGGATTCACACCTGACACCATACACAAAAACAAATGCAAAAGGAATTCAGGACCTAAATATGCAAACTAAAACCACAAGATTCCTAGGTGAAGATGCAGAAGCAATAATATCCAGCCAATCTTTTCACAATGAATTATCTACTATAACAATAAAAGGCAAACTGGGACCCCATAAACATCTAAAGACATTGTTTCCCAAAAGTTTTATTGGCACATAATTTACATATCATACAATTCATAGTTGAATCATTCAATCCTATCAAGGGACATTGAACAGTGACCACCACACCCCCTTTTGGATAAATCGCCTTTAAAATGAGTCCTAGTACAATCACAATTAGTTCTAGTGTTCCCTCCACCCTAATGCCTACATTAGTTACTCCCCAAACCCCTCCCCTTCCCTTATCACCCACCCCTCTCCCTCATTCCCTATCACCTCTTGTGTTAGTTATTCTCATTAAGTATCCACTCCTCCTATGTGTCACAGCTCAGAAACCCAACAGAAAACAATTAAAAAGCAAAATCATAGTAAGGTGGTAAGGCTAAGATCATAATAGCATAAAGACAAAAATACAAATAATGAATAGAAGGAAGAGATGTCCATCAACATTCAAATGGGTAGGGAAGGAATTCCTGTCATGGAATGAGTAAGAGATACTTTCCCCCAGTACAAATTCAGTTAGTGTCGTAGGGGGGGGTCAACTGTCCAAGTATGAAGTTCAATTCAGCATGATCACATTACATTAGTCTCCACTTGATAGTGAGGCTATTCCAGACTCTGACCTTGGCTAAACCGTATCTGCCAGTAGCTCAGTCTGAATAGATATTCTGCAGATGAGCTTGGGGCTCCCACTGTCCTCTCTCTAGGTTGTTCATAACGTTAGCTCTGATACTTTTCTCATCACCATGCTCAAATATAGTCATTATCGTCTTTGGATCACACAAGCTGGTATGCTGCTTCTATGTGAACTTCATTGACTCCTTGCTTAGAACATCTGAAAAAAGGAATCATTTTCTTGGGAGCTCGTACAACTCTTATCACAATCCATACATCCATCCATTGTGTCAAGCACTTTTGTTGATTTGTTGCCATCATCATTCTCAAAATATTTGCTTTCTACTTGTGCCCTTGGTATCAGCTCATTTTTCCCTCCCTCACTTCTCCCTCCCTCATAAACCCCTTGATAATTTATAAATTATTATTATTTTGTCATATCTTATATTGTCCAAAGTCTCCCTTCACCCACTTTTCTGTTGTCCATCCTGCAGAGAAGAGGTTATATGTAGATCCTTATAATTGGTTCCCCCTTTCTACTCCACCTTCCCTCTACCCTCCCAGTATCACCACTCTCACCACAGAGATCCTGCAGAGATCATCTGTCCTGGATTCCCTGTGTTTCCAATTCCTATCTGTACTAGTGTACATCCTCTGATCTAGCCAGATGTATAAGGTAGAATTGGGATCATGATAATGGGGGTGGGAGGAGGAGGAAGCATTTAAGAACTAGAGGAAAGTTGTATGTTTCATCATTGCTACACTACACCCTGAATGGCTTTTCTCCTCCCTACGACCCTTCAGTAAGAGATGTCCAGTTGCCTACAGATGAACTTTGGGCCCCCAATCTGCACTTCCTCTCATTCACAATGATATGATTTTTGTTCCTTGATGCCTGATACCCAAACCCTTCGACACCTCATGATCACATGGACTGGTGTGCTTCTTCCATGTGGGCTTTGTTGTTTCTGAGCTAGCTGGCCTCTTGTTTGCCTTCAAGCCTTTAAGATTCCAGATGTTATATCTTTTCATAGCCTGGAACCATCCACTTTCTTGACCACATTTGCTAATGCACCCATTTGTCTTCAGCGATCGTATCAGGACAGTGAGCACACAATGACAGAACATCTAAAATTTTTATTCATTGAAAGACTTTACCAAAAATGTAGACAAACAAGCAACTGATTGTGAGAAGGCCCTCAGAAACCATAGATCCTACAACAACAAAATCTAATAGTGAATGAAATACATAAAAGTTTAGACAATTTAAAAAAGAGCAATCATAAAATAGATAAAGAATGTAAATGGGCATTTTATCAGAGAGGATATTGCAACAGCTACTAGACACATGAAAAGATGCTCGATGTCATTAGCCATCAGAGAAATACAAATCAAAACCCCAATGACAAGTTGTTTCACTCTTACGAGAATGACTCTTCAGCTAATGAAGGAGATAGCATAGGCTCAAAAAGCAAGGCTATTAAAGGAAGACACCCAAGAACTATGTATGGGCACAAATTACTAGCAACAACTAGAAAGTCTAGCTATTAACAGTGAGCACATGTGCAAGAGGAAGGAGCATGAAGAAGGAGGGGGAGAGCGGTTGCACAGCTGAAGACTATAGCCAAGGCCATTCAATCGCACCTCTAGGAATATAGACATATATTTGGCTGTGTCAGCTCTTCAAAACTGCCAGCCACTCAGAGAGCGAGCAAGGAGGCTTTCTGCTTCTGTGCGGAGCTATAGGATCAGAAACCCACATGGCAGTCCTCCCCTGTCCCCCAGCGTTGCTATGAGATGGAATTGACTAGATGGCAGTGAGTTTGCTTTTTGCTGTTGTTTGAGGCGGCGTGTAGCACACTTGAGGGGCAGGCAATATTCTTAACATGATAAACAACCGAGTCTGTAACTACAATAGTAGATTAAAGAACAAGAAAGAAAGAAAACCTACGCACATTACAAGTAAAACAAAGCTAATGGAACAGAGTGTGACTCTGACATGCTGAGTCGGGAACAACTCTAGGACGACGGATAATCGTTTCTCTACCAATCCACAGGCAACACATTCAACCGGATCAGCACGTCACCCATGCTTTCAAGGACTTGCTCATTCAGCCAGGTTTTAGACGTTTATGAAGACATTCAGGCATATTTATGGCAAAGGCTCAAATTCCATTGAATTCAACAAATCATTGTTGAACTTTTACTCTGAGCAAGGCCATCCAAGAGCAAAAAGAGAATTATGCGTTTAACAAATATGAGTGAAATGATATGTGTGACATCATACTAGAGTTTGGGGGTTGGGGCGACAGAGAGTTAGATCTAGATGACTACCTCGAAGAACCTGCAATGTGGTGGGGATGATAAAAGTTGCATATAGATAAGTGAAACAAAAAAATGGAAAATTATAGACATTAAAAAGAGAAGTGCAGATACAGAACTTTAACCGGAAAGATGACAGGGATGACCAATTCTAAGAGAGGGGCAAACTGTGTTCTCGGCTTCAGTTCCCCAATTTATTTACATATTTAGTCAATAAATATGTCAGATTTTTGCCATAAACCAGATAGTACTAAGGTCAGGAGTTAGAATCAAACTAGAAAGGAGAAAGATGTCAACACATGACTTAACTAGTCTTCATGGTAAAAACTTGGACTTAAAATATTGAAAGTGGATTTTAAAAACAGAGGGGGAAATTCTACAGCTGCTTGTGGTATGGCACAGTCAACAAAGAAAAGGTTTTTTACCAAGAAAATGACCTGCAAACAGAGTATGAAAGACAAGAGGAGAGAGAAATAAGATAAGGATACACCACTCCCTGCAGAATAATGGCAAAGATTTTGAAGTGAGAGACTCTGTGAGGACCTACACATTGCTAACCTGAGTGAGTTCTGGGTACATTGAGCATCAGGGCGGGACACAGAGAAGAAAACAGAAGTCCCTACCTCATGGCTTCCATTGTCTCTATTAAATAGGTGGTGAAATCAGCAACTACAAAAAATGGAAAGAAATGGAAGGGAAAGGGTGGGTTACAGTATGGAGAGGAGCTTTAGAAAATAGAAGAGCATATGAATAAAAGCACAAGTAAAAGGCAATTCTGACGTAGGAAACCACAAATTTGTCGTGACACAAAACCATGCGGTGTTGCAAAACTGCTCAGATGTTACTGGTCCTAAGATTGTGGCGAACAGATTGCTGGAGAGATACAACATGGGAATGTAAAGGGAACCGGGCAGGGGGGTGGAAGGCCTGGACAGGTGAGTTGAAAGAAAATTGATCAAAGGTTGGAGCTAGAATAGCAAGTGGTTTTCATTTCAGGTGTCAGCTCCAATTAATAACATCCTGTGGAGGGACCAATTTCAAAATTACATCTAGGCTTAAGAGGAAAGAATGACACGATCAATTAACATTCAACGAGTGGTGACAACCCTCAGTGGTGAGTGCCTGAGTGGTGCAGGCAATTGGCCCGCTTGGATGCTCCCTGAAAGATGGAAGGTTTGAGTCTACCCAGAGTCACCTCAAAAAAGGGAAGGTGGGGGACAGAGGGATGGGAGGTGGGGAGGGAGGGTGGCTTGGATATCTGCTTTCCAAAAATCAGCACCAAAAATCTGATAGAGCACAATTGCACTTTGAAACTTATCAGCGTGTCATAGGTCAGAATCTATTCCATAGCAACCAGGAGAAATGAAGCCAGAGAAGGGTTTAAGAGTGAAGGAATGAAAGGTTTGGAAAGATAGGGGGCAATGGTCAGAGGGCATGATGCTGGAAGTTGAGGTGGCCAAGGTGGAATCCCCCCTTGAACATGTCAATGCCTGCAAGATGCACTAGTGGCACATATAGTCAAATGCTCTGCTGCTACCCCAAATCATGGGGATTCAAACCCACCCAGCAGCTCTGCAAGAGAAGATCACCACCCAGAAAACTCTATGGGGCAATTCTACTCTGTTACAATTGGGGGGGGGGGGTGTTGGGAGCCAAAAGTAAGTCAAGTGCACCTAAGAAGATATGGTTATTGGGAGGTAGGACTCAACAGAGGACAGGGTACAAGCTAGTGTTCAGTGCCTACATGCTGCTATGCTTGTGTCACAAAAGAGGAAAAGTGACTTCCTGACACTTGATCAAGATAATCTCCATTGAAGGAAAAGCGAGAAACCCCCATTCTTCCAGCAGCAGCAGCCAACCAGCCAACCTCACAAAGCCAAAAGCACGAGCTGCAAGCAGCATACCTGGGTCTCCTCCAGACTCATAGCTCAGACTGAGCCACCCACACGCTCAGTCATCCACACCGACTCTGGCCATGTCCTCCAGCAGGGTGGGCAGGAGACAAGTCCACCACTGGCTCTCTGTCAACACTGGAGAATCGAGTGCCCTCGAATTTGTTCCTGGGCTCTGGGCTGACGGGGAAGGAGCTCACCAGGAAGGGTGATCTGCTCTCAGCACCTGGTGCTGAGATTCACTTGGATCTTTCCCTGATTGCCAGCTCGCCTCGTGGATCCACAGAGAGCCGGGTTCAGAGTTGGTGGGAGGGGTGAAATTGTGGCCTTACCGAGCGTGTCTAAAAGTGTTTGTCAGGAAAAGAGTTAATGGCTGCTTCTCTGCAGGAAGCCCTGACAAAATGAGTGTTCTGAAGTGTAGAACATTCGCTTTTACGGTAGGTGGTGTTATTGTTACATGTTCCTACAGACAGTGCTAATTAACAATCCTAAAGGCCACGTCCTTAAATTATTTCTCAGCTTAAAACCCTGCAATGTTTAACATACCCCAGCAATTCAATTATATCTAAAACACGAGCCTGAACGCCAGGCACTGTTCTGTGGCTGGCTGACTTAGTGCAAGCTGCTTTAAAAGCAGGTAAGGCTTAGGAAGGAAAAGAAAAATCTTAGACAAGCAGCTTTCCTGTATACAACCAAAATATTGAATTGCAATGATCCTCAAAAATGAAAGAGTGAGTCCTAACATCAATAATCCTATAAGGAAATGTAAACGCCCTAAAATTATTATTTATGTAAATATCAAGAATTTGACAAGATACTCTCCAAGAGCTCCTCTGATAAATGAAATCAATGCCTTCAGATTGACTTAAGGTCCATTGAGTTTCACTGTTTGTCTTCTGGGTTCCACCACTCGTGTGTGTGTGTGTGTGTGTGTGTGTGTGTGTGTTTTCTCCAACCGTTGCAAATCACATTTGCGTTTGAACTTAGGGCCACTGGGTACCGCTGGGCTGGGTTTTCTTGGGGGTGTACCACAGTCAGCCAAGAGCTCTTTGAAGAGCAGACAAAGCCTCTTTGTCTCTCACCTAGTGAAATATCTCAAGTATTGAGCGCAGCTAGAAAGGGCTTCATTCCAGCTTTGAGTGTTTAAACATGCACGCACATGAGTGAGATGTTCTGGCCTTCCCTGCTGCCCCCAACCTGGATCCTCTCTGTGACTAGCCAGTCCTCTGCATGGGCACAGGGCCTAGTACAGCTGGCCAAGAGGCTCCAGTCCTCTGGACAAGGTTTGGCAAGCAACACAGTGACAGAACCTCCTGCTTGGAAAGTGCTGGTGCCGAGGCCGCATCTGGGAGCAGTACATATGTGATTCCTCTGGTTTCCACACAAAGAGGTGCACTGTGCCAGTGGCCAGCCGGCCAGCTGGGCACTCAGCTGCCACCCCAGGAAGCAGAAGAGGAGCAACCTGCCTGATTCTCATTATAATACACCTGCTTCTTCCCAAAGGCTCAATCTCTACATAAGCCGTCTTCTCATTACTCTGCATTCTAAGATTATCTCTCCAGGATCATTGGGAAATGTTCCACTCAAATGTAGAAGGCTATGGGACTTCCACATCTCCCAAACTCCACACTCCCAAGTACAGTCCATGCACCCCCGAGCACACTCTCCATAAAGATTCTTAGATGTAGAGTGGGAGAAAAGGAAAAATGGGTGAGTAGGTAGATGCATGCATGCATAGATGGATGGATGATGGATAGATGGGCCCATGATCGAGTGGGTAGAATGAAGTAGGAATAAATCAAACAAAAATAATTGTCAATCCTAACTCATAAAACCCTGTATGATGGAAAAGAATAGCCCCCATTGGGTTTCTATTATTCAAATTCTTTTTGGAAAGCCCAATCTCATCTTTCTCTTGCAGCTAGTGAATTTCAACCACTGACCTTGTGAGTAGCACTCAATGTAACCCCTTGTGGCACCAACTAATTGTCAAGTTGATTTGGACCCACCCTGGCCTAATTTGTTTAGTTTTCCCTGGCTGTGATAACTAGGAAGTCAATTGCCAGGTCTTTCTTCTGAGATACCATCTGGATGGATTCCAAGCAGAAACCTTTTGGTTGGTATAGGGGATTTAACCATTTGAGTCACTCAGGATTCTAAGATGCTAGTGCTATTGTAGACACTCTGGCAATATAGAAGTTACATGTTGGGCTGCTAATTGCAAAGTCTAACCACTAGCTGTTCCTTGGAAGACTGACACAGTTTTCAACTCCTGTAAAGAGTTAAACCCATAAGACAGTTCTACCTGCCCTAGAATGTCACTATTATTTGGCATCAAAAAACTCGATGGTAGAGTTTTTTTAATTGCTGTTCTTGTTGCTAGGTGTCATTGAGGCATTTTTGACTCAACAGCACATGAGGCGCTGCCAATCCTGGCTTTATCACCCATGGCAGTTATTTCGAACCAACCACAGCAATGCTCCAGGCAGGCACTTCTCATCAATGGGTATTTGTACACATGGTACAACCAACTTTCTGTCCCCGGGTTAAGGTCTTGGAGTCTGACAGACAAATGTTTAAACTCTCATACAGTTATTTCTTACGGTGAAAACCTTAGCAAGCCATAAAGCTAATATATTAGTTTTTTGTATCTGAACATAGAGGAAGATAGAATTTCAATAGGGATAAAATTTGAAAATTTAGGAAGTGCTTAGCATAGAAGTTACTTGATAAATGTTGGTTGTTGGTAGATACACAAAAACTGTTTATGGATTGTCCATGACACTTGTTTCTTTGCATGAATTTCCTCATCATTGTGAAATTCATTATCAGATGATTTTGTTATGGGGTAGTTAGGTTTTGTGTCAACTTGGCTGGACCAGGATTCTCAGTGATTTGAAAAGCAAGGCCTAGTAATCCCTTTCTGCTGTGGCTTGTGCATTGCTGTGATGCTCAAAGCCATTGTCGCTGGTGTTTTAAATAACGCAGAGTCACTGAGGTGAACAGTTGTCGGCAGAGCTTCCAGACTAAGAACAAACTACAAAGAAAAAATAGACTATCCCCTTCAGAGGAATTAACCACTGGAAATCTTATTAGCAATAAAACTTTGCCAGTTAGGAGAAAACTCATGAATGGCAGCAGTACATGGTCAGAGATAGTGCCAGAAGAGCCCTTGGGTCAGAGAGCACTCAAATTACGACTGAGGAAGAGCTGTCTTCTCAAAATAGGGTTGGTCACAATGACATGATGGAGTAAAGCCTTCAAGATCTTCCTTTGCTATTGGGGCACCACTCAGAATGAGAAGAAACAGCTTAAACATCGATTAATAATTGAAACCTGGAATGCATGAAATATAAATCTAAAAAATTAGAAGTCATCAAAAGTAAAATCAAGCCCATGGAGAACATTATGCTAAGCATTCCTCAGCGGAACTGGATTGGTATTGGCCATGTTGAATCAGGCTTACAAGTACTATGGCTTTTCCACGTGGGAAAGGATAGATTCAAAAAGAATGGATTTGCATTCATTCATCCAAAAGGACATTTCTAGATCATCTTGAAGTACAGCACTGTCTGCAGTAATTTCTATGCATATACAAATAAACCCAATCAACACAACTATTATTCAAATTTATGCACCAACCACCAAATCTAGTGGTGAAGTTAAAGAATTTCATCTGAGTTTAGGGAACACAGAAAGAGTGAATGCATTGAGACAATAATTAATGCAATGGTTTAATGGGAAGAGAGGGGTAGTGGCAGGGTACTGGGGAGCATTACAGGTGAGAGGAAGCATTAGAGCTGATTGTGATGATATATACAACTATTTTTAGAAGATGTTTAATTATGGAAATGTATGATATGTGAATATTATATCAAAAAAACTACTAACAAAAAGAAACTAACCTTGACCTATAGTTACCATGAGTGAAGGATGGAGAGTTGCGTAGGGCACATTGAGTTCATTTTAATCATGATGGAAAAAAATGGAGAGAGATAACAATAAGGGTTGTACAACATGAATATCATATGATATGGATGAACTATTTAGTTGTGTGTTATGTGGACAAAGTGCCAATAAAGCTTTTTAAACAAAGAATTCCGCTAACATCTTCAGTCAGAAATTGATCAAAAATGTATTTGAGATGAACTCATTATTAATGACTATTGGAATGCAAGACTTGTAAAAAGAGGCCATTAATGAACTATGGATAACCTTGAGAAGAATGGGAATTTCAGAGCACGTCATTGTGCTCATTCAGAACTTGTACATGGATCAAGAGGCAGTTGTGCAAACAGAACAAGGAAATACTACATAGTTTAAAATCAGGAAAGATGTACATTAGCACACAGAGGTGTGTTTAGTCTCTCACCTTACTTGTTCAATCTATCTGCTAAGTGGCATCAGGATTGGAGGAAGGTTTATTAACAACCTGCAATGTGCAGATGATAAAACCTTGCTTGGTAAAATATGAGGAGAATTTGAGGCACTTGCTGATGAATATCAAAGATATTCATACCAAAGCCTTGCGTATGGACTATAATTTAGTGTAAGGAAGACCAAAATCTTCACATCTGGACCAGTAGGTAACATCATAATAAATGGAAAAAAAGGTTGCAGTTGTCAAGGGTTTTGTCTTACTTAAATCCACAATCAATGTCCATGGAAGCAACAGTCAAAAGATGGAAAGATGTGCTGCATTGGTTACATCTGCTGCACTGAACCTGTTGAAAGTATGCAGAGCAAGGATGCTACTTTGAGGACTAAGGGGCACTTGACCCAAGCCGGGGTATTCTCTATGGCACCACATGCATGTGAAAGTTGGACATTGAATAAAGAACACCAGGGAATACAATGCATTTGAATTGTGATTCTGGAGAATATTGAAAGTGTCATGGACTGCCGAAAGGATAAAGGGATGTGTATTAGAAAAAGTAAGGCCAAAGGCAAGATTTTGTCTCCCATACTTTGGACATAGGGTCAGAAGAGACCAGTCCTTGGAGAAAGACATCATGTTTGGGAAAGTAGAGGGACTGCAAAAAAGAAGAAGACCCTGATTGACACCGTGGCTGCATCCTTGGGCTCAGACATAGGCATAACTGTGAGGATGGTGCAGAACCATGCAGTGTTTTTTCCTGTTGTACACAGGATTGCTATGAGTCAGAGTGAACTCAATGACACCTAGTAACAACAACAACAAGTAAAGCAATCCTGTATCTGACGTAAAGCAAATTCTATGCAGGTGTCTGTGGCTACAGTATACAGGAACCCTATCTAAAGCAGCTCTAGACTCCCGACTCCCTGTGGTGCCTGTCACATTATAGGTGCTTTTGCCTTGACTGAATGATTGATTGATTGATTGATTGATATAAGGACTAGCTCAAGAAATGGAACTAGGAGTCAAGCACACCAGGTCTAGGCATAGTTCTACCACAACGTAATCTTGTGACCTTGATCCTTTTGATCTCTGTGTCCTCTGCAAGATGGAGATCAAACACACTGCCCTATGAATCTCACAACGTCGTGCTTATCAACACAATGGGATATATGTGAATGCATTTCACAATTTATCAATCTTAATGAAGCCACCTCCAGAGGACGTCCTAAGACCTTTTCTTGAAAGTCATTTTCACCCTACTGTAAAAACATAAAGGGTGGTTCTTTCCCCAGTAATTCTATTTCTGGAATGCTTGATAAGTTAGATAATGTTGTCATCAAAGTATACTACAGAGTATTCCTGATTGTATCAAACTAGAGAAACCATTACTATCTATGTCTAATATGGGCAAGTCAGGAATTATCACTAGTCTATGGTTTTCATCCAGGGTATCCAAAGAATTCAATATGGATTAGAGACCCTGCACAGTTGTGGGCACATAGCAGGTGTTCAGAGCACCCAGTATCATTGTTATTATTTCCCTCCTCAGAGACACATACCCACCCCTGCCCCCCAAGCTACATCACTTCAACCTGAACACAGACACCTAAGAACCATCAAACTCTGCCTTGACAGTTCCTTCAATTCAATGTTGGCAATTCTCCTTGATCTGAACCTTTCTTGATCTTGACAAAAAAAAAACACAATCCTCATCAGATAGGCCAATCCCTGCAGGAACACTTACCACCTGAGTTGATTCTCAATCCAGAAAGCATCTTCTAAAGGACATTAGCCCACAGTGGCTACTAAAATCCCTATCTAATATCAATCTAATTCATATTACCTCCACTCCTTAACAGAAGGGCATTACCAAATCCTACAAAGTCTGCCCAGTGACACAAGTAAAACTCTCCCAGGCTAGAAAGAAGAAACTGTATCATATAATAGAAAGGCACAGATTTCCTCATCCAAGAGACATCTGTCAATCAAAACCTACATGAACTAAACACTGGCTTCCTCATCAATAAAGCAGAGATTGTAACATGTACTTCATAGTCTTGCCATAATGATTAAATGAGTTCGGTAATTCTTAACTCTTGCTTCCATACAAATTGCCTCAAACATAATGGCTTTTAACAATCATTTATTTTGTTCACAATTCTAAGGACGGGTGATTTGGGATAATCTGTTTGGGCAGTTCTCCCACCATGTTCAGCTGGACACTTCAATCTGAACTCAAGACACACAGCATCACTCTTATCATGTTCAATCGGCCTTTGGGAAGCCAGACCAAATTCAAGAAGTGAGGAGATATGCTTTGACTCTTCATGGGTATTGCTTCAAAGGATTGTGGCCATTTTGCATTCCACAAACACAATAAATATAAAACACTCTATTCTCAAACTAATTGAGTGAATTTCTATCACATTTTCAACTCAGAAAGTCTTGCAATGGTCTTTTAAATGAACCTAGATATTTGTTGAGCAATTATTGTGTGCCCGAATATGGGCTGGCAAAGAAGGGTGGATTTAAAACAACTTGGCTTTCTACGTGCTTATAATCTGATGGGAGTGAGAAGAGTATATATTTAAAAAGACAAATTACAAGGCATGAATGAAATATCAGCTAAAGACAGTAGTAAAGGAGCCATCACAAAGTAATATGTGACTAAGTGCTAAATGTGGTATGCAGATCATAACTGCTGGTTAGAGAAGCCTCATTCAATGAGTGAGGATTTAAGATGGGCAGTGAATGGGCTCCAAGAACCAATCTGAAGCAACTTCCTGTTATATACTTTCTATTCTTTCTCTTTGCACAAAGACCCTTCTTTGCACAAAGACAGCATCTAATCCTAGCTGGTATGATTAAGCTCATTCCAGAAGGTCCTAGAACAGGATCTGGTGCAAGAAAAGTGCTCAATAAGTATGTGTCAACTGGGATCCCTCCCTGGATTTCCTCATGTCCTATCTTACATTTGTGCCCTCCCTCATACTCCTAATCTACCTGGAAAAATCTCTCCTTCCCTCTTCCCATCCACCAGCCTCGCTGACTCCAATTTCTTTCTTAACATCTATATCAGGCATCTGCAACTCCAAGAAAAGTTCCCTGCCTCTATTGTCCTAATCTTCCCTCTCTGTTACTCCTACAGTAAGAGTACGTGTTCATGGACGGCTGGGTGGATGGAAAGAGTGATAGAGGCCCGGCCCCATGAAGTATCCCAGTCAAAGATCAAGCTGCCCAAAACCCAACTCATACTTTTGTTCAAATACAAAGGGCCCGTTATGACGACGCATAAATTGTTCGATTCAAAGGGGAAGCTGAACTTTCTTTGAGCAGGTGGGAGCTGACTACCAAGGTTTTCACTTTCATAAAATAATCCACCTGGTATGAGAAATCCCTGTTCAACACATAAACACAAACTTAATGCTATTGGAATAATCAGGGAAGTCACCTCCTTAGAAGGATCTACATATACCCAAGGAAGAAAAAAGTCATTCACCCAGGCCAGGTAATTCTTTTTTTTTTAATCATTTTATTGGGGGCTCCTACAAATCCCATCACAATCCACATACACATTCATTGTATGCAAATCACATTTGTACACGTGTTACCATGATCATTCTCAAAACATTTTCTCTCCACTTAAGGTGCTGGTATCAGCTCCTCATATTTCCCCTCCCTCACCACTCCCCTCTCCCCCAGGAACCCTCAATAATTTATAAATTATTATTATTTTGCCATATCCTATACTGTCCAATGTCTCCTTTCACCTGCTTCCCTTTGGTCTGTACCCTAGAGAGGAGGCCATATGTAATTGTTTCCCCCTTTCTACCCCACCTTCCCTCCACCCTTCCGGTATCGCCACTCTCACCACTGGTCCTGAAGAGATCATCTGTCCTAGATTCTCCATGTTTCCAGTTCCTATCTGTATGAGTGTACATCCTCTGGTCTAGCCAGATTTATAAGGTAGAATTTGGATCATGATAGTGGGGTGGGGGGTGGGGAGAGGAAGTATTATTTCAACATTACTACTGTACCCTGACTGGCTCTTCTCCTCCCCATGACTCTTCTGTAAGGGAATGTCTCTTCATTCCCTTTGGGTCCCCAATCTGTACTCCCCCTCATTTATAATCATATAAGTTTTAATACCTTGATAACTGATACCTGATCCCTTGACACCGCATGTTCACACAGGCTGGTATGCTTTCTCCATGTGGGCATTGTTGCTTCGGAGCTAGATGGCTGCTTGTTTACTTTCAAAGCTTTAAAACCCCAGATGCTATATCTTTTGATTGCCAGGCACCATCATCTCTCTTCACCACTTTTGCTTATGCACACATTTGTTGTCAGCTATCATATCAAGAAGGTGGGCACAAAATGGTATGTTTTTTAGTTCTTTGATGACTGATAACTGATCCCTTTGACACCTTGTAGTCACACAGGCTGGTGTGCTTCTTCAACGTGAGCTTTGTTACTTCTGGGCTAGGTGGCCACTTATTTACTTTCAAGCCTTTAAGACTCCAGCTGCTATATCTTTTGATAACTGAGTGCCATCAGCTTTCTTCACCACTTTTGATTATGCACACATTTGTCTTCAGTGATAGTGTCACAAAGGTGAGATTCACAAAATATCAATTTAATTGAACAAAGTGTTCTTGCATTGAGGAAGTCCTTGAGTAGAGGTCCATTGCCCACCTGCTGCCTTAATACTAATCCTATAAGTATATGCACGTAGATCTCTTTCCTCCTTATCACATATAAATATATTTACTTATGTATATGCTGCTTGCATTTAGACCTCTAAATGTCCTTTGCCTGCCAGTTCTTTCCTTTACTTCCTTTTACTTTCCTCTTCTCCCACAATCACGCTCAGTCTTAAATTGGGCTTCAGTAATTTCTCTGTTACATTACTCTTGATCTTGATCAATCCCTATCAGACTTCTCACATCCTGGTAGTTCTTATGAGCTGACTTCTGACAAGCTCCTTGAAGACAGGATGCTTTACCAACTGTCAGACTTCGGAATATGAGCACAGCAAGCAGAAGACTCCACGTTTGACAAGGGGAAAGATGTCTCCATAGAGACAGATGTTAGTTGCTCTGAGGTCCCGAACCATGTTCTTCCTAAATCATTTTCACCCTGCTGAATGGTCCAGTTACCACAGGACCAAAAGACCAGTGTCCTAATGTCCACTTCCTAATGTCCACTTTCTCTCTCACTGTCTACAAAATCCCTTCCCTCAGCTCATCATGCAATAGGTATTCTTGTAAGCTTAAGGGGTAGGGAATATCGTTTTCTTAACTTGGAATACCATAAAAACTTCTTTTAAAAAAATAACTCAAATGAAGCAGTTGATTCAGATATTACAGCCATGAAGAATATAGCATTTGAATTTAATAAAAGGAAATGTATACCATTAGCTTGCACCATCTTAAACATTGTGTCAAACAATAGGAAATTTGCTCATCTCTCTTCCCTTTTCCCTTTCTTTATCATGCATGCAACATAAATTTATTGAGTATTATATATTAGGTGACCTGTTAAATACTATGATACCCTTTTGAATAGAGCACAAACAGTTAAGTGCTTGGAGGCTGAATGAAAGTTTGGCCATTTGAACCCCACTCAATGGCTTATCAGGAGAAAGACCAAGATTTGTATCCTGAAAGTTTGCCGAAACTCAAAGCCAGCCTGTGAATTCAGACTCATACCTGTAGGACATGGTAGATCTGTCCCTGTGGGTTTCTGAGCCTGTACCTGTTTATAGGAATAGAAAACATCATCTTTCTCCCACAGAGAAGTTAATGGTCTTGAATTGCTGACCTTGTGGTTCGCAGCTTAACGCACGAACACTATGCCACCAGGGCTCCTGCCTGTAAATATTGCAGCCTCGAAATCCCTACGATACCATTCTATTCTGCCACATGGGGACGCTGCAAGTCAAAATCTTCTTGACAGCCTCTAACAACAGTGAGGGGAAAGACTGCTGAATATCCCACAGTCACTGTTCAGGGCACAGAGGGAAAACCCCGAAATCTGAGTCCAAGGGGTCACAAGAGGCTTGCAGAAAAAGTGATGCCAAGGGTGAAGGTGATTTTCAGGATAATGGGGGAAAGGCACTCACGTGCAGCTAGAACAGCATGCATAGAGACAGTAATGAATCAGCATTTGCCGAAGGAGAGAACATTCATGATGACTGGAGGAAGGAGAGTAGATTAAGCTAAAGTGATACACAAGAGTCACATCAAGAAGTATCTTGTGAGCACTTTATTTGTACTTTATTTGTAGCTGTACTTTATCCTAAAAGCTACGAGAGCTATTGCAGGCTCATACACAAGGGATGACATAATCCAATTTGCATTTTAAAAAATGACTCGGCTGTGGCATGGAGGCCGGAGAGTAAGGGGCTGAGACTAGATGGAGAAAGACCACTTTGGAGCGTATTGGAGTAAGCTTGTCTTGCATGGCGATGGCTTGGCTGGACAAAGGCTGGACAAATGGCCGCAGATGTATTCGGCTTAGATGGGACCGTATACTTTCCTATGAAACATCCCAGCAAATAGCGCCTGTGGCTTCCCCTGAATTCCTCTTATGTTTGTTTTCTACCAGTATCTGGATGGGGCAGAGGTGCAATATGTCTTTAGCAATGGCTGTGGCCAGAAGCCCAATGTCTTGTCCTTCCCCCGGGTCCTTTCCAGCTGTGTTCTTTGGGATAATATACTAGTTCTCTCTGTTTCAGTCTCCTTGTTTATTAAAAAAAAAAAAAAAAAGATCAAAAGGCTCATGGCCCAGCCTTGCCTGCTGATTAGATAAGGTAAGGTAACATCTTAGCCACGTCCGGTGTAAAGATTCAGTAAAATATCACATCTCGTACCAGGTTGGGAATGTTTTGAATGCAAATGACAGAACATTCTGGCAGGCGTGGCTTTGGGCATCACTTGACACAGGTTCATAGGTTGACCCCAGAGTCCAAATCTTGACTGCTTCTCCTGCCATGGCTCACATGGTGCTCCCAGTCCCCAGGCCTGCCCACTGCTCCCCTAGGAACAGCACCTACTTCTTCCAGTGGGTTCTCCCGAAACCTAGGGTCCACACGCTCTCATTGACTTGACCTGTACCCCATCTGTGACTAGAAAATGGATTTCGTATCTTGATTAATGGGTAACTTTATATCTTTCAAGTGTCCCAGGAATAGGGACATCTAACACATTTCCAAAGATCAACTTTATATCCTCCAAAACAAATTCACTTTCAATCTCTTTGGTAGTCACCAAACCAATGCCATGAAGCCATTATACAGATAAAAGGAACAACACTGAACCCATCCAGAAGGGTATGACGAGAATGAGGGAGGGGTAGTTCTCCTGAAGCAAAAGTGCACTGCTGTAGCCAAAAGCTAGGAGAAGATAGGCTGGGTGTAGGAATTGCAGGGGTCCCAAGCTCTCACCCTCTTCAGGGAAAGCACCACTTAAAGCCCTTGGTTGCTAAGAGACAGGATAGAGATTAACTGGACTCACTGTTGTTACCATGTTGTGAGATGGAGCCCTAAAGAGACACAGCCCTTCTTTCCACTTGTATCATACAATGGTTATTTATTGCCAGACTTTGAAGTATCCTTCTGAATGCCCTCATAACACCTATGAGCTATTCAAGGATCACCAGGATTCCACAGGACTTGTTTAAGAGGCACTTCTCGGGGTGATAGGAGACAGAGAGCAAGGGAGAGCTTTAGCCGCACAGAGAGGGCCTAATGGGCAGAAATCAGATAAAGGAATCTGACAGTAATCAATGGTAATTGTATTTATAAGAGGCATCCTCTTCCTCCTTGGAAAGTACCTTCTAGCCCCTGGGGGCTTACCCATCTCTATAAACTTTAAATCACATCACCAATCTCCAGTGCATGGATGCCTAGTGAGTGGAGGCCAGGAGTCCGTGGCCTTTCTGAAAGCCATCAGAATGTGTCCAAGGGCAGGGAAGCACACAAAACCAGCCACCAATGAGACATCCTGAAAGGGGACTTCTACAGTAAGGTTGTGGAGTTCTCCCCTTTCTGTCCCCCGGGAAGGCAGGAACGGGGTCAAACTCCTCCTACTTGACTGCAGGCCACATTCCCCAGCAGCATGCCCCCTTAAAGGCTCCATCCTAGTCTCCATTCTCCTGGACTGTATTCCTGCATGCTTTCGTAGTTCCCTCCTAGAAAAGAAAGCCAGCCTTCCAAGGAAAGAGTCCCTCCATACCCTTTTCAACTCTCACCCCAACTCTTCACTCCTCAGCATGGCCGAAAGTAAGCATTGCATGGACGCAGCATGAACCCATTCCTTCACTTGATATTCCGGGCCCTGGCACATACAGAACTCTGTAAGATGGCTCTGAGAGATCTCAGGGTATAAAACAAAAACATAAGTGGATTTTAAACAAGGCCAGGTGCTCTGAGTGGACCTTATAGACACATGGTCCCTTTGTTTGCAAACAAAGCACTAAATTAGATCCATTATCCTAGTTGATTCTTGAGACACTGCAGTGATGTCGGCATAACAGAAATACCAGCCCCATTTTACAGGCATGAGACCAGTTACCTGGCCTGTAAAGAATAGAAACATCCCATGAAAGTCACACAACTTATCAGAGGTGGAGCCTGAACCAGACAGCCACTTCCTGACTCCAGGATCTAGGTGCTTCCCCTTATGTCATTGATGAATTCCAGAAGATCCAACACAGGCCTGTTCGATTCTATGGGAGACAGACTTCATTGTTCAACTTTTTTTTATTTCCTAGAAAAATCCCATTATCTTTTCCTTCCCTTTAGTCACAAACCTTCTAAACCCCCCTCATCTTATTCCAAGTCCTTTCTCATTCCTTCCCTCTTCAAACACCACATCAGAGTTATGAAGATGCTATCAATAAAAGAACAGAAATCACATTTAAGTGTCTATGGTCTAGACTAGCTTGTAAAGGACGCCCCACTTCACCCCTCCCTGGCCTTGAGAGGCAGGTCTGATGGCATGTAGTGGGTTACTCATGGAAGCACTAGTCACAAGGTCAGCAGTTCAAAGTCACCAGCCACTCCACAGGAAAAAGAGGAGGCTTTCTGCTCCCCTAAAAAAAAATACCATCTCGGAAACCTTAGGCTCACAATGAGTTACAGTAGCCTGGACAGCAGGGCGGTGGGTTGGGTTTGGTGTGGCCTTGAAAAAAAAACAACCGTGGCGCTCTTGGATCTCAGAAATAGGAGGAGCCATGTGAAGGCAATGCTGTGTGTGGCCTCTCGGGCCTCATTGAGCTTCTCCATACAGCATGCAAGTGAGAACATCCACACTCGGGAATGTTCTAACTGTGATGGCTTTCCCCCAGCAACAACTAAAACCCAGGCTGCTATTCCCACTCAACAATGCTACCCAGTGGCACTCAGGTTATGTTTATCAGGTACCTGCCATGAGGCAAAACCCCACCCAGGATGAGTAGCTGTCAAGTGGCTCCTTGCCCAGAGCAACGCCATTGATGGAAAACCATGCTCCAGGCTGTGACTGTTGTTAGATGCGGTCAAGTGAGTTCCACAGGATGCTATGTACCACCGAACAAAGCAGCGCCCTCCTCTTGCTACACACACAATTGTTCTGTCGGAGCCCGTTGGTGCAGCCACTGTGTCAACCCAGCTTCTTCTTTTTCACTGCCCCTCCTCTCCTTAACCAAGTGTGATGTCCTTGCCCAAGTCTAGTCTCTTCTGATACTGTGTCCCAAGTATGTGAGACAAAGCCTGCCCCCCCCCTTGTTTGTAAGAGGCATTCTGTCTGTACTTCTTCTGAGGCAGATTTCTTTCTTTGGTAGGACATAGTATTTTCAATATTCTTCACCAGCACCCCAACCCAAATGCATTGATTCTTCTTTGGTTTTTCATATTTTATGTCCAACTTTCACATGTATCAAGGGTAGCAGAAAGATTATGACTTGAGTAAGCCAGATTTTTCTAAGTAGATCAAGTCTTTCTTTCAAATCACCTCTGAGTGGACTTGAAGCTCCAGCATTTGGGTTAGTAGCCAAAACCATTTGCACCATCCAGGGACCCCAAGAACCCTTTAGGTAGGTACAATTATGTTGGCCATTTTGCAAACAAAGAAACCATCCCTTTAACAAGTTAGAAACCCTACCTAGACTCATCATTTGGCAGAAACAGAAGCTCCATTTGCTGACTTTAAATCCAGTGCTATCTGTGACTTGCACTGAAGACACGCAAAACATAAAAGGCGTCCCTTCTTCCTCTGGATAGAGCAGATAAGACCTATTTTGCCCACACAGCTCCCTGTACGCCACTATCCTGTTTTACAAGTCAGTAAATGTTCAGGAGCTCCCAATCCAATGTACAAGGTTAATTAATAATATGTAAAAGTTTATAGTTTATACAGTATAATCTCATAAACATTTATTAGTATGTAATAGAGAGTAATGGCCATGCAAGCAGAAAATGAGATGGGGGCTGGCATGACAGCAAAGGAGCTGTCAGAAAATCCCTGGTTCCATTTCTGACCCACAAGAGAATCACTGGCGTGCTCCTGCCACAGATTCCCTTTCCTGGAAGCACCTCTGAATAATAGCATGGCAGGGGTCAGAGGATGCTGGACTGGGAATCTGGAGAGTTGGCTTCTAACCCTAGCTCTGCTCATTCAAGAAAGAAAGAGAATTGGTGTTTATCAAAGAACAAGTTGATCCATCTTCAAAAACTTATAGTCAGAATGTTCCTTACAATGCCAGGGTGGTGAGTCTCACACACTTTGAACATGCTGTGGTCAGGAGAGACCAATCCTGGGGAAAGCTATCATGTTTGGTAAAATATATGGGTAGGGAAAAAGAGGGAGGCCCACAAGAAAATGGCTTGATACGACGGCCGCCAACCGTGGGCTCCAGCACAGGCACAATGGTGAGGACGGTGCGGAACTGGGCAGTGTTTCATCCTGCCGTGTATATGCTCACTAGGCGTCAGAACCTACTGTATGGCACTGACCAACAAGATGGGCCATGGGAGCCCTGAGGGGTGACATGTTGGTTCACCAACCACAACATCAGCAGTAGGAAACTAGCATCCAGTCTGTGTGAGAAAGGTGAGTCTGTCCACTCCCCTAAAGAGTTATAGTCTTGGGCTGAGCCCTGGTGGCGTAGTGGTTGTGTGTGGGACTGCGGCCCACAGGATTGGTGGTTCAAATCCAGCAGCAGTTCTCCAGGAACAAGGCTGGAGCTCCCACTCCCACCAGGGGGCAGTGATGCCCCCCCCAAAAAAATAATTATAGTCTCCGAAACCCACGGGGTAGTTCTTTCCCTTCTAGAGGATTACCATGAGTCAGAATCAACTGCATGGCAGTGAGTTTTGGTCTTTTGTTTAGGAGCCAATGAGAGCCCTGGTGTCACAAGTGGTTAAGCACTCCACTGTTTAAGCACCAGACTGCTAACCAAACAGTCGGCAGTTCAAACCCACCAGCTACTCCACAGGAAAAAAGGTATGGCCGTCTGGTTTTGTAAAGATTACAGTCTTGGCAACCCTAAGGGATACCTCCACTCAGTCCTCTACTCAGTCATTCTCAGTCAGACTTGGCATGACAATGATGGGTTTTCATATGCCTATTCCTCCCAGTACTTTCTCTATTGCGCCGGGTGTTTGTCTACACACAGCAAATATTCACATGTGTTTATTCAATGATATTGAGTTGAGATGAACTCATTCACCATCTTTGAGCCTATTTTCTTGTTCAATCCTTAAGCTACTTGATATGTTGCTCTCCCGATTCTGAGTACCTTTTTCCCTCTCTTCCAAATACATCAGGTCCGATTCAAAACATTAAACTCATCCACTTATTTTTCTAGTCAATTGCAAATTAGGTTAGAGCATGAGGCAAAACACCTGGGTTCTTGTTCTCCCACAGCCCTTGTGATAGAGGACCCCCAAGGATGTCATAAACTACAGTCCTTTCCCTCATCTAAAGCAAAGAAGCAAAATTGGGCAAGTAAGATCACATTGGGAGAAGTATTTAGAAATACATGCATAAGTTGGGTGGGGTTTTTTTTTAATGTACAACTTTTAATAGGTATCTAACAATAATTCCCTGGTGCAAAAAGTTAATGCATTCAGCAGCTAGTCAAAAGATTGGAGGTTCAAGTTCACCCAGAGATACCTCTGAAGGCAGGCCTGGTGATCTAATTCCGAAAGGTCATGGCTATAAATCAAAACAAAGACACCGTGGCAGAGTTCCCCTCTGACACACACGGCAATTCCGTCAGTCACAATTGGCTCCACAACTACTGCTTTTTGGTGGATTCATGCGTTTGTTTTTAACTATAACCAAGCTCTCAGGCTGAGACTTTGGATGAACAAAGATGCCTAAGAACCAGTGTCTGTACTTAAGATGCTCATAATATTTGTGAGAGAAAGTTAAGGGGAAGAAGTAATTCTCAGGTCAATAAGTAGGTGTATAAACAAAGTCCTGAAGGAAGAGAAGAATGAACAATTCCTTTAAATTGGGATTATCTCTGAACACTTCATTAAAGACAAGCATAACATTTGTTGTTACTAGCTGTGAAAAATAAGCAGGAGAAAAATAAGCAGGATGTCTTGCAACTGTTTGAAACCGAGCATCATGTTTATAATACATGCCGATCTCATTTGTTTTAAGTACTACTTAAGGGCAATAAGGACTGTCCTGAAAATAAGGACTCCTGGTGACACACTCGGGTAAACACTGCATCACAAGGTTGACAGGTGAAACCCACCCACTCCTCTGAAGGAGAGAGACAGACGATCTGCTCCCCTAAAGATTTACAGCCTCTGTATGCTTCTACAGGGTGGCTTTGAGCCAGAATCCACTCGAAGACCAGTTTGGTGTTTTGTTCTGGGTTTCAATCACTCCCATTGGTATGAGTCGGGATCCACTGGATGTCAGTGAGCTTTTGTTTGGTCTTCTTCTCTGATCATATATGAAATCTTTCTCCAGCATGGACAACCACAAATGCAGACAACCGCATTAGTCTTACTAGGCATCGCTAATGGCTTTCAAAATGCAACCTATCAAAGAGTACAATGTTAAGTGTTATTGACTTTTAGGGTTGTTGGCTGCCATCAGGCTAACCCCCCCTTCACAGAAACTCAAGCACAGGGAATCGAGAGCTGCCTGTCCCAACATTGCCCCATGGTCAGTTGCTGATTGGACCACTGTGAGGCATACAGCTCTTGTTGGCTAAATTTTAGAAGTCCATTACCAGGCCTTTCCTCTTAGTCTAGAAGAAGGGTCTCTGGGAACCTGTTCAGTGTCACATCCACACACCACCCCCCACTAAGCCAGGGTGGTGGTTTCGTGGGACGTGCATTGGCTGGCACACCTAGAAGGCAAGCATTGTCCCCCTGCACCCCCACTGTCTCCCAGCTGACTGACTGATGCACAGAAGGCACTCTGGTGGGATAGTGGGTTACATGGTAAGCTGCTGACTACAGAGTTAGCATTCAAAACGACCAGCTGCTCTCTCGGAAAAAGAAGAAACTTTCTACACCAATGAAGAGTTCTAATCTCAGAAGCCCAAAGGGTCAGGTCTACCTTGTCCTACAGGGTCGCTGTGAGCAGGGCTGCACTCACTGGCAGTGAGCGATGAGTGAGTCAAAAGCACGCTGCGGGTGCTCCACGCTGACCAAAGCTGACTTCTGGGGCAGGGGAAAGAAAAGGTGCCCCACAACTCAGTAAAGTGCCAGTATATCTTAAAAGTAGCACTGGGCACAGGATTTTCTAGCAGGTAACTTTTCTGGAAAAAAGCATCTGGAAATTGTTCATAAGTAAAACTGTGGGGGAAAACAGTGAAGCCCCTTCTAATTCACAGCCACCCTTTTGTATAGAGAGGAGAGCTTGCTCCATGGGCTCTCCAGGCTGTGTGAACTTGCAGCAGTAAATCACCAGGGTGCACACGAGGCCTCTCTGGATGCCTTCAAGCCACTACACTTTCAGATGAAAGTCAAGTGGTTAGCCATGTCTGCCTCCCAGCTCCTCCTGGGTTCAAAATCAATCTCTCCCAAATTCAAGAACTCATAGTCAATTGAGACATGGAGCAAGGTGGCTTGCCAGACTGGGGTAACCAACTAAGAAGGGCATGTGATGTTGGTCTGGCTAGGGTGAGGGATGATGCCCAGAGGACAAAGAATAGGAACCAGCCACACTGGGCTCTGTTCAGAAGCTAATGGTGAACCCTGAAGTGTGTATTATGTACCATGATCCAGAATAATCCCGTGGCTTTAGAATAAACCCTAGATGATGCCTGAAGAGGTGACCTGTGTGAGAGGGAGAGTCGCATATTGGGAGAAGACTACTGTAAAAATACCACACAAATGGCAAATTCTATCTAAAGGGCAGAGAGCAGGGACAGAGAAAGTAAATGCACATCAACGGGGGCCCGGAGGTAACCAGAGAGAGTGCTGACACACTGGGCAGATGGCAGCCATTGGTGATTAAAAACCTATCTGCGGTGTAAACCATCACAGAAAACACACTGCAATGTTAAAAATAAAATAGAGGGAACATCCCAATGCTGGCCCTCTGCTAGCCCGTCCCATGGACAAGCACCGTCCTCCACCCTGCAGATGCTGCCGCCCCTCGAGTCCAGCTGTAGGCCTGGGTGCATCTTGCAGGCCCCTGAAGTTTATCTGAACACCACAGACAGAATGCCCTGACCGTGCCCCACCCTTGGTTTCCCCAGACCTCCTGACCTCTAATGAGATGCTGGGGAGCAGGGAGGCGGTGGTGCAGAGGGGTGCCCCTCGGGGGCAGCCCTCTGAGATGAGTCAGCGCATCCACAAGCACATGGCTTATGCCCAGGTGTGAGCATTGGAGACGCTTTGTGCCCGGGCCGCCCTCCGCTTGATGAGAGTTCAAACAATCCCCAGAGCCAGCGGGAAGAAAATTGTCTCATAAAACTTCCCATTGATTTTAGCTGGATCCTTATAAATTCCCGGGGGGGCAGATTGCTTTTAGCATGATTAATATCCCTGTCTTCCCCAAGGCACGTTCGCCTTCTCTCTCTCCC
>PVJH01011010.1:0-70881 GCA_004026705.1 Nesogale talazaci | reverse complement strand
CTACTTCTGCTAAAGAATCTACCTGATCTTGCAAATCTTGTGTAGTGCCTGATGAGGCCTGCATATCCGAGATTAGCTGCCTAGATAATTTGGTATCCTGCAGTTCCAAAGGCCACTGCAGTACTGATCCCTAATCTTACAAATAGGGCACCTAGTTGCACTGCCCTTTAGCTCTTCCTGCCATGTAATCAATAGCAGGTATAGGGACAGGCTCGTTTCCAGGAATAATATCTATGTCTGGAAGGAGAGAGGCTAGCACACATAACTCTGTCCAAATGCTGGATAACTGGGTCAAAGCCCTATTGTTGCCACAAACAAAAACTGAACTATTAAGGACACATAAGGAGCCCATAACATTAATAACACTAGAACAAGAAACAAATCCTGCCAATTCCACATAATCTCGCAAGTACTGTTCAGCTCTCTTACTCTTCCTCCCTTCTTGTCTTCATCCCTGTGGGTGTGGGATGCTGCCCCCTCCCCCAACCTGTTCTCTGCCATGCCCACTTCTAGAAAAGGAGCTCATCTGACTCTGGTTGCTTCCAGCTCTGTAGCTCTCTCTTTTCTTCCATCTTTCAGTTGCATCCACGCTGTTCTACAGGTTGGGTGCTTTGTGGTCGGAACTTTGTGGTCGGAATGATCCTTTTCACAGGACTTGCCGGATTCACAAGAGTAGTGAAATGTTCACACTTACTCTAAAGCCACAGAGGTCAAAACAGCATGGTACTGGCATAATGATAGGTGCATAGATCAGTGGAAAAGAATAGAAAACCCAGAAATAAAACCATTAGCATATAGACAACTGATTTTGACAAGGACCCCAAAAACATCAAGTGGGCGGGTGATGCTCTATTTAACAAATGGTATTGGAGACCATGGAAATCTACATGTAGGAAAATAAAACAGGATCTCTACCTCACCCCATGCACAAGAACAAACTCGAGGTGGATCACGGACCTGGAAGTAAAACCACAAACCATCAGGATCATTAGCGAGAGAATCAGGGAAAATCTAAGAACCTTGACCCAGGGAATACAAAGGCTAACTGTAACAGGACAGGGTACACATTCAGGGGAACCTGAAATTGACAAATGGGACTTATTTAGAATAAAACACATGTGTACATCAAAGGACTTTACCAAGAGGGTAGCCAGACAACCCACAGACTGGGAGAGGATTTTTAGCAACAGTGCAACAGACAAAGGGCTTATTACAAAAATCTACAATACCCTCATCTCATGCAAGAAGATGAAAATAGATAACCCTAGGAAGAAATGGGAAAAAGAACTGAAAAGAAGTTTCACTAGAGAGGAGGTCCTTATGGCCAATGAACATATGAGAAAATGCTCGCGCTCACTAGCCATCAGAGAAATGCAGATCAAAACAACCATGAGATATCATCTAACACCCTTAAGGCTAGCCCAGATCAGAAAATCAGAGTGCAACAAATGTTGGTGGGGATGTGGTGAAATAGGAACACTTCTACGTTGTTGGTGGTCGTGTAGATATGTACAGCCACTGTGGAAAGCAGTCTGGCGATATTTAATGAAAATGGAAGTTGAACTACCCTACGATCCAGCTATGCCACTTTTGGGTATATACCCAGAAGAGGCAAGAAATAAACCACAGCTAGCGGTATGCACGCCAATATTTATTGCAGCACAATTCATAATCGCAAAGACATGGAAGCAAGCTAAATTTCCATCAGTAGATGAATGGATTAGCAAACTCTGGCACATACACACAATGGAGTACTATGCCTCACTCAAAAGCTCGGACGAACACATGAAACACATCTCTGCGTGGGAATAACTGGAGGAAATTATGCTAAGTGAAGTTAGTCAATCACAAAAGGAGAAGTACTGCATGAGCCCCCTGAGGTAAGCAGAAACAGTACGGTGAGTATAAAAGAGAAAACTGTACCATAACAGTTGGTCCAAGAAGTAGGATAAGGGGAGGAGGGAGGACCAAACCCAGATTACACGTTAGATGCAACACAGTAATGGGAGAAAGATGAGGGGGTAGAGGGGATAGGGAGATAAAAGGGAGTTCAAAAAGGAAAGGATAGCAGAGGGAACAGGGTACTAATCTGCCCAGGGGTGGGGGGGAGAGTATTGGTCTTGTCTCCACAGAAACCGGGGTGAAAAGGATCATTCAAACCCCAAATGGGTCGTGACTCACAAGTTGAGAACCACTGAGTTAGAAGTATGTCCCTGGGTTTCCTCACTCTTTGAAGTTCTTCAGGTCTCAGGTGAGAAGAGATTGTGGGTCATGTAGTCCTTCAGTCCTTTGGATTCATTGTTTTCTTGGTGGTTTTGGTATAACATTTCTGCCTTCTTTGCTTCAGGGCGAATAACTATGTATATAAATATATTTCAAATATTTTGAAGATACCTTCAGGTGCATATATTTCTAGAGTATTATGCTTTATTTGAATTGACATTTTTATCAATATTCATGAAATGTACATCTTTATCTTTTTTGTAATAAAGATCATTTATCTGTTATTTGCATAAGCATTCCAGCTTTCTAATGGTAAGTTCATAAATTTGCATAATGTCTTTTTCACACTTTTACTTTTAACCAAATGCGTGCTTGCATTCAAAAGTCACCTCTTAAATTATTGTCACATGTCAGTGTGTCTGTCCTCATCATTTCTGTTATCCTTGAGCCCATTGTTGCAGCCATGTTTGGCAGAGTCGCTAAGCCGGCATCAATGTGAGCATCATATATAGTATATCATATTAGAATGGTAATCATTGACCCCACAGTAGCTGTCAATAAAAGCAACACTATGAATTAGAATGCTTGATAGTGGGAGGCACAGAATTTGAGAAATAACTTGCCTGATTTAGAGTGATGGAACTTTAAATGTCAGTTGTTTTGCTATAACAACCATCTCCCCTGCTATCATTTCCTGTGTCTGGGTCTTTCTTTCACTCCCATTTTACTTTCTTCTCATCTTCTTTTCTGTCTTCCCCATATCTAACCCTTCTATCCCTTTCCTTTTTGTTCTTTGTGTAAACTCCTATTTTAGCTTATGCAAAGGGGAAATGTAATCTCAATTATAATATTTTATACTCTTTATTTAAAACTTTAATGGTGCTAAATGAACAGTTAATGCTAAATGGTGCTAAATGAACAGTTGATGGTTTGAACCCATAGCTGAAGCCTTAAAAGAGAGGCTTGGTCCTCCCTTCTCTAAAACTTCCCTACAGAGCACTTTCCAGAGCCCCGTTCCATTATGACATACATGAGATCATTGTGAGTTGTAATCTATTTGTGGAAACCCCCCACCCCAATAGCTAGCAATTATTTGACGAAGTAAGATTCTCCAGGCAACTGTTTTTTGCATTATGTCATCAAGAAGTCAAGGAGGTACCGCAATGACCCCCAAAGCTCTAAAGTTTAAAACAAGTGATCCTATTTTCTGCTAAAAGAATAAGTTTCAAGTTATTTGAAAGCTACAAGTACCATCATCCACAAATCACTCCAGATGCCTGGACAACAACAGTGATGACCTTCGATTGATTTATTCTTATTAAGTCTTATGCAATTCATATCTTTTTCTATTTGTATTTCTGGAAACAGTCATTTTATGTTTCATAATGATTCTTGAAAGGAATGGAATGTCAAATTTGCAAATTATTAATATTTAAAAGACATCTAAAGTAAAACTGAGGTGGCAAAGCATAACTTAGGTGCTTTGATTAAATATACTACTAGCTACCTTTTCTACCAAGTTTACTGTTACTATTATTTCCCTTCTTAGTGCCAAATAAAATCAGAAACATTTAATGCATGTTTTTTTTCAGAAAACACACAAAACACAAAATTTAGATGAAGAAACATCTAAATGGGTTCAAATATGAGAGCCTAGCTTATTTCACAAAGTAGTGCATGTGCTTCTGGGATACAATGGTATTGATCTTCATATTTATTAAGCAAACAGACAAACAAAACCAACCTGATTACTTGCAGCTTTGACTCATATACTATCTCCCATGGAAACCAACTTTTTATGTTGCAGAATATTAGTTTCCAAACTATCTCTCAAAAGTTACTTAATTTAGGTAATTTATTTTCCTCAAATATTGCCCCCAACCAACCCTAGTTAGGCCTTTATTCAAGGTAGACACTATCAAACTAATTTTTGTGTGGACTATTTTGAAGTCACCCCCCCCACACACACACACAAACACACTTTCAAAATGATGCTTACAGTGAAAACCAGCTGATAAGGAAAAAGTCAGTCCCTGGGAAAGATTAAGCGCAATGACAAGTGTTTTCCAAATGATAATTTCATAATGCAATTTAAACTGCTTTTCAATGCAATTTCAGATGCTTTGTCTGTTGCTAAGCACAGTTGGGTGGTCCGGATCCATAGTGACTTTATACACACTCACACACCCCAAAAAGTTTTCCTGGTCCTGTGCCATTCTTACAATTCTTATGTTTGTGTCTCCTAGGCAGCTACTCAGTCAATCCATTCGGTTAAGAACTTCATTTTTTTTACACTGATCGTGCATTTTAGTAAGCAGGATGTTTGACTCCAGGAACTCCATAAGGTGTTAGCGAAAAACTCAAAGGTCTCACAATCCTTCTATGGAGCATTCTAATTGAACTTCTTCCAAGACAGGTTTGCTCCTTCCATGGAATATTCCATTTTTCTCACCACCATAGTTCAAACACATTGATTCATTCTTCTTTGGTTTTCCTTATTCAATGTTCAGCTTTTAGACACATTATGAAGCTAGTGAAAATAGTATCAGTTGGTTGGGCACAACTAAGGCTTATTTCTTATTACTTAGGGAATTTACTTTGTTTTTTAAGCCTCAGCTGATTTACCAGGGCAATAAAACATATTATTTATTCCTTGCTGCTTTATTGGGTGCTTGTGTATCTAAGGAAATTTAAATTGATGACATGACGTTATTTATTAGTCTAGAGGCGAAGGTTTTAAAATGGTTTATGTTGCGATGCAATCCAAACAGAAGACTGTAGTCCTCATTCTTCTCCAGAAATTTGGACCTTCTTCACTTTCAGTCAGCAAGAGTGGCGATCTGCAGTGAGCTAGTCAGTTGCCAAATCTCGGCACTCCACTAGAATGCCTAGTTTCCTATTCCTTCTTTATTAAGTGTAACTACACTTGCGGAATTTTCTAATTATGGAAATATCTTAGCGCTTCTTTTTAAAAACACACTGGTGCAATGTGATTTCTGGGTTTCTATCTCACTCACTTCAGCTCAGGTAGAAAGTGCTTTGTTTTCCTCCTCCCTCATCTCAGGCATTTGATTGTAAGACTCTTGCAACATTAGCCTTATTATTGCTGATCATTTTCTCTAGTGGCCCTAACCAGTAGAAAAGAAAATGATAGATATGTTCTAAAAGAAAGGGTGGCTATCTTAGTTCTTTCTGAGGTTATAAGTAATCGTATGACCTTATAGTATAGTGTCTTTTTCACTATATTGCTCATTTTTTCAATTTTAATCTTCCTCACCATAATGAGTTACTGGAAACCCCAATCCAAAGTGATAGAGGCACCCTATCAAAGTACTGGAGATTTACCTAACAGTGCTAACACTTCATATTGAGCTTTATTATTATTCCAAGGTTTCTTTTATCTGGCATGAGGACGTTACGTATTTAAATTTGGGGTTTTGTTGTTATTCCACAGAGTTCAGATGTCTTCAGCATATACAACATGTCAAATGTTATAAGAAAAGTTGCTAGCAGACATGAAATACATTTGCAAGCTAGGTTACTGATAGCTCAGAATGATCAACACCAGACAAGGTCTGGTCAGAAATCCCTAGACAATTGAGAACAATACTGTCATTCAGTTACTATATAGAGAGACTATGAGTTGATTTTCCAAAGCCCCACATAGGGCTATACTAACTTTTCATGATTACAGATGAATTTTCTATAATACATTTATCAATATATATCAACTTAGAGACAAATTTAAAAATCTTAGGAAGAATTTAGCAAATGACCTAATCCAAACCACTAGCATGTACTAGTTTTTATTTTATTTTGATGAGAATCCGGATATCCAGAAGGAAGCCAAGGTCACGGAGAAAACCAACACAGAACTGAGAAAGAAAATCAGGTTCTTTGAAGCCAAGAGCAGAGAGATTTTGGACTGCGCAACCCTGCTTTTATTTGCATAAGACCATATGGAAGGCCATTTGGTAAGTCTCTGTGAATCTGCTATAATTTTTTTCTGGTGACATTTTCTCAAGTAGAATTATTCCAATGCATCTTGGTTGTTCTTTTTACTTTGAATTGCAGTCCTAAACTGCACCCTCAGCATACCCCACCCCCCACCCCTTCCTCTGCTACATTTTTTGGAAGTAACGTTATATTGTGTGGTGAATAATCTCCTAAGAATGTGCCACCAAAAGCAGAGTAGTGAGATTGGATCATACTGGCCACAATAAGTCTTGTGGTTTGAATCATCCACATGCAAAATCATCATCACAGTCATGCCTTGGATTGAACACAGTGCCTTAATGTGACACAAATTAAGAATATAATACAATCTGAAGTTGCAAAATTCACACTACGGGTTGCCTGCCAGTGGCACTAGGTTGCCTTTCCAAATATTTACATGAGCATGCAAAAATTAGAAAGAATCAGAAACTATGGTAAAATCAAAAGTATGATTCAGCATCTAAGAAGTTATTTTCATATCTGCACTTAAGAAAGCTACAGTTGTTTAGAACTTAATAAGAAAGCAAATGTTTCTCTTTGTTTAGCAAGGTCGTGAATATGCTCTTTGACCTGATCCGAATGTGTTCACATATCTTGTGGTGAAGTTCTGATGTCACCAACCATACAAGTTTTTTGGGGGCAGAGGCATGAAGTCATGGTCTAAATGGCCGTTTTTATTCCTCTATAGGCTACCTAGCTAGTTATAAATATTTTTCTGAAACATGAGGAATTGCTAAATGGGAAAAAATATGTCTCTGAGTCATCTGAGAAATAAAGAGAACCAGATTTTTACATTTTATCCAAACTAAAACAAAACAAACCAGAGTTTTTAGAAAGGGTATAACATTTGAAATAAGATAGCTGCATTTCAGATGTGAAAATTTACTGTACAAAGTTGCAGAAAGAGTTAATAGAACAGGATGAAAAGAAGTAACATCTCTGAAAAGAAGAATGGAAAAAGGGGATTGACAAACGTTTTCTGTATATAGTCCTGTAGCAGATATTTTATACTTTCTGGTCTTCACAGAAACTACTCATTAAGCAAATATTGCAGAAACAGTCACAGACAATATATAAACTATTGACATAGCTGTTTTCAAAACAAAACTTTAATCATAAAATGCATTTGGTGGGCCAAATTTGACCTGTACAGTGCTCATTTGGTCTCTACTCTAATCCACCAAAACTCTTCCTCAATTTTCACTCAGATTATCATTGTCTGTCTACAATAAGCAGGTGCTTGAAAAACAACCTGACATTAATGACATAGTAAGAAAAATATGTACATAAAAGCACAATTTAGAGAAGCATAAAAAGAGGCAAAGCGTCTGTGTAAATAAGTTATAAAGATGTCAGAATGTCCATGGGCTAAAGCTTAGTAACTATTTATAGTGTTGAAAACAAGATGTATCTTTTAAACCACAGGAGCTCTGGTAGCATAGCAATTAGGAGTTGAGCTAAGATGTACAGTCAGTAGTTCGAACCACCAACTGATCAATGTAAGAAACATGGGCCTTTCAACTCCTATAAACAGTGACAACCTCAGGAACCCATAGCACTGTCTTATAGGGTCATTTGAGTCTGTATCCACTGGATGGTAGTGCCTATTTTTAAGTTTTAACTTTGAAACTTCAGATGCATCCCACTTACTGCCAACCACAACGGACACATCAGCTTTGATGAATACTAGACCTTGATAGGCGGCATCACCAGCCCCAACCTCATCCTCCAGCAGGAGCAGCAGAGCAGCAGTTAGGGCCCCTCCTTCGTGTTCTCTGCCCATAGGCTTCCTTAGGTTCTCTCCTCTGGCCTTCTGGCCACCCTTGTGAACAGGGCCCCTGTTCTCAGTCAGCCGGGGAGTATTGCTTCTCTGAGGGTCTCAGTCCCTGGAGTCAGTGAAAATCTTCTGTGAAATCTCAATGCTGTTTGAGGAACCTCAGGATTTCCTTGTCTATCCTGCCCATTGACCAGCCCAGCACTTGTGGTGGTTCATGCCTGATTCCGGATGGTTCTGGGTTCGTGGCGACCTCCCGCAAGGGCAGTTCTCTGCTTCTGGCAGTAGCAGCAGGGACATGCCTCCATCCTTCGCCTCTCTGCTGGGTAGAGAAGTACATCCAGGGCTCCCTTCGGGCGCCTGCTGAGTTTGTCCATCCAGGAATGAGTTTATAAGCAGATTTGGACCTCCTGCTTTCTGCTCAGGTGCTGGAGAATGGTAATAAAGACTGAATTTGGAGTTTGAAAAAAATAAAAATTAAAAAAAAACATACAATAGCGCTGTATGCATTAAGCTGTCATCTAGAGACACCCTACCTCAAGAAATGCTCTAATTAAAAGATATAATTTGGTGCTATTTAATGAATCATGAACTCATAAGAGATGGTAAAAGTAAATAGGATGCTCTTGGAAATATATATTTCAGAATTGATGTCAAGGTTATTATTACTCTTTCACATACCTGCTTCTCTGATCTCAGGTGGGGTTTGCTCAAGGTGATATTTTGAAACTCTTGGATTTCTTTGGAGTTTCCTCAGCCTCGGCCTGAACTTACATTTGATCCACTGGCAAGCTATTCCACAGTCAACCCCTGGCATCTTTTAGTTGCTGTTAGCAAGTTTCTCCACCTTCTCTCTCCACAGGCATTAGTCAGTTCCATTCGGTGTTTGCAATGAAGTCTTTGGTCTCGAAAATTCAGCCTTGTTGCTATCACCATGGTCCTTTTTTTCTAATTCTTTTCTTTCTACTTTCTTTCCAACTTTCCCATTTCAAACACCAAATTGACCAGCAACTTGAATTTCAGGACCATCTTCAAACACTGACTAATAAATGAGGAAAGACCTGATGAAATGTGGGGTGAAATAAAGAATATTGGGCATGGGGAAATCGAAAGATTATTTAAACGGCATGAAAGAAAGAAAAGAACAAGGGAGTCCGCACAGATTCCAAAACCTGCTTTTAATTTTAAAGTAGCTAAAACAAATGGAGAACGTGATGACAAAAAGAAATGGCAGCATCATTGGGGTCTGAGGTGGCATGTGGATGTGGGGAGGGTTGGGGGGTTAGTTGTTGGGGAGAGGGATGGTGTTGGTGGACCTGGAGCGGTGGCTGCAGCGGCAGGAGCCAGTGTTTGAACAGCAGTTGCAGCACTGGTGGAGACGCTGCTTGTTAGAAGTTCTTGAGGAAAAGAGATGTTGATAGGTATGAAGCCGCCTTCTCACAGCTGCCTGCGGAGTCACTGGTGAAGCCAGCACGGACTTTGACAGTGTTGGTATATTAAAAAAATATATTGAGATTGCAAATAAATATATTAAATCTATTATCGGGGCCTTTGGACAATGAACAATTACATGAGGACCCAAATCCTGGAGGCAAACCCCAAGAGGCAGAGGCCAGCAAGCAGACAGAATCAGAACAAAAATTGTCTACCATGACCCACAGTACTGTGGTCAAGTGATTGACCCAGGCTTGAAGCATCTCTGTCTGCACCAGCAAGGGAGTTCATCAGTGTCTACACAGATGTGCAGCAGAATCAGGCTGCGCCAGAGAGCATGATGTGCACCGTGTGCTGAGATTGATGGTGGCCCCACCTACCCCACAGCTCTGGATAGAGTCCTGCAGCAGAACTGAGTGCCAGGGAAAAGGTAACATAGTAGGTAGGGCAGCCAGAGGCTCCAAGGGGAAGTCTCCAAATGAACAGGAAATCTGGCCAAGAGATGGCAACTGTTATTCATTCAAGTCATCTCAGATCTTCTATGACAGATGCTCCCACTGCTCGGCTTTGATGGAAATAGCTTGCGTTGCTGCTTGTTTACTAGGAGAGGAAGCAACGGAGAAAATTCACACCGTTCATGCAATGATGTTCGCTACAGGAAGATCCCAGACAAACAAGTGAAAAGCCTTATGGATCCCGTGGTGGTGGAAGCATCTCAGGGGTCTGACTGCCATCAGCATGGCCGGACGTAGCTTGTTCACAGGAAGGTGAAGCAGAGAGGGCTGTGTGTTGCCTCCAGAGAGAAGAAAAAAAGTTCCCATAATCCTCAAGAGAAGGCCATGCCCATAAGAAGGCATCAGGCTGTGGCTTGATTGAAAGGCTAGACTTCACCCCTTCACTTTTAATATCCTAAAGCTGACACGAGATTATGTAACTATCTCAGTATATTACCAATTAATAGCTAATAGTATAGCAGAATTATGTGATAAATTATGAGAATTCATTGCAGATCTTTGATATTCTTAATGTGGCACCTACGCAGAGATATGCCTTTGGAAGCATACAGTGGGGATACTAGCAAGGTGGAGGGAAAGTAGGGTTGAAAAGGGGAACTGATTGTAAGAATCTACATATAACTCTCTCCCTGGGGGACAGACAAGACAACAGAATAATGGGTAAAGGGATACACCTGACAGTGCAAACCCTGACAAGATGATAACAATTTATAATTTTTCAAGGACTCATGGGGGGATGAGGAGGGGGAAATCAGGAGCTGACAGCATGGGCTCAAGTGGAAAGCAAATGTTTTGAGAATGATGATGGCAACAAATGTGCAAATGTGCTTGACACAATGGCTGGATGGATAGATGGATGGATGGATGGATGGATGGATGGATTGTTCCAAGGGTTGTATAAGCCAATGAAAAAATGATTATTTTCAAAACTGAACAGAAATCAAAGGGCAGCTCTAAATGACTAAGTAAAGTATTATAATGAAATGTGGAAACACCTGGAGTAACAAAACCAAGTGATGAACACATTCAGCATACCTTCAGCTGAAAGAACTATATAAAAGACTAAGACTTGACATAACATTGAGAGATTCTATGAGCAAAATAATATATGAGACAGAAAATGTCAAAATATGGAGGAATACACAGGTACTACTCCAAAAAGAACAAGAAGGCATTTCTCCATCTAAAAAGTTAGCACATAATCTGGAACCAATGATCCTGAAGGAAGTAGTCCTTCAGTTGCACTTCGACAAAAACAAAGATCAAGGAATTGACAAACTTCCAATTGAAATGTTTCAACAAGCTTATGAAGTACTGAAAACACTCATTCACTAATGCCAAGAAATTTAGCAGGCAGTTACCTCGCCAAATGACTGAAATAAATCCATATTTGTGTACATTCCAAAGAAAAGTGACCCACAGCATGCAGATATGATTGAGCCATATCAAATGAAAGTAAAATTAATTCAACAGCAGTTTCATTAGCACATTGATAGGTTGCTGCCAGAAACTCAAACCTGACTCAGAAGAGGATGTGAAAAAAGATAGCATTCCGGGACTCTTGGCTGAAAGAAGAGAAAAACAGAGAGATGTTTACTTGTGTTTTAAGACTATGCAAAAAATCTGACCATGTGGATCAGAACAAACTATGGATGGCCATGACAAGAATGGAATTCCAAAACACTTAACTGTGCTCATGTGGAAACTGTAAATGGATCAACATTGCAGTTTTGCAAACAGAACCATGGAATATGTCCTTTTTTTTTTTAATCAGGAAAGATGTATGTCAGGGTTGTATCTATTCACCATATGTGTTCAATCTGTATACTAAGAAAAAAAAATTAATCAGAGAAACTAAACTATGTGAAGAAAAATGTACTAACTATTCATATGAAAAAATGTACTAAAATGTACGGAATACTTTCTAATACTCTGTGGAAGTGAGTTTGAATTAATTCTGGGGAAATGCCTATTATAAACAAAATAAACACATATATGACAAACATTTAAGTTCTATAGAAGTTTGAAGTTCTGCTCTTTTATACTGAAAGCAACAAGGTGGCAGATGTTGAAATTTGGTCCTCTCACATAACATCCTGCCTTTGAATTGGTTTCAGCTCACATTGTTCTCATTGACTGCAACAGCAGTTCTCAACCTGTGGGTCGTGACCCCTTGGGGGCCAAGTGGCCCTTTCATAGGGATCCACCAAGATCAACACATTTCCCATGGTCTTAGAAAACAAGACATCACTCCTATATCTGTCTCCAGGCAGTTTCACTCACATGAAACTACACCCACATATGAGTACCAGGCTTGAAGACTGTTACTTATACTGCTCGATGCTTCAAGACAAAATCTCATATATTTGTCATTAGAAATAAATATCTCACAACATGTAATTACATATCGTTTTGTAATTAATCATTATGCTTTAATTATGTCCAATTAACAACCATGAAAATATATCCTACACATGAGATATTTACATTATGATTCATAGCAGTAGCAAAATTACAGTTATGAAGTAGCAATGAAAATAATTTTATGGATAGGGATCACCACCACATGAGGAATTGTATTAAAAGGCTACAGTATTAGGAAGGTTGAGAACCACTGGGTTACAACATTGTGGAGAAGGAGTTCCATGAGGTTTCCGAGGATGTACAGTTGTATTGGAACAACATCCTCATTTTTCTCCAATGGAATAATTGGTAGATTGGCATTGCTGACCTTTCTCTTAGCAGCCCAGTGCATAACCTATTGCACCAGCATTGTTACTTCTTTGAAATACAAAAATCCGAAAATATAAATCAACTGTGATTGCTAACGATGTGTGTCAACTTTGCTACCTCAAGCTTTTCAGTTGTCTGGAAGCTAGTTTGACCATTGTAGACTGATAAAATCATCATCTATTTTGTTCAATGAAGTGATGTGATGTCTTCCATTATGAGATCTGCCATACTTGTAACAGATTTTTTCATTCTTCTAGCAGTTTATGTTATATTTATTAATCTCTACCGATGCTATAATTCAGAAGCATTGATTCTTTCATTATCTTTTTTATTCATTATCTAGCTTCCACATGCCTGTATGGTAGTTGAAAATATTATCTGCTTGGTTCAGGAACAACTTTGCACTCAATGTGACATCTTTGCTCTTCAATACACTAGAGTTATTTTTTAGTCACACAATACATCTTTTGGTTTCTTGATTGCTAGTTCTATGACAGTTTATTCTTGTCTAATATAGTATTTTCAGTACTATTTATCATGATGATATCTGTTGGTTCAGTTGTAAGGATTTGGGGACTTTTCTTTAGACTTCATCCACATTGGAAGCTGTAGTCTCTGGTTTTTAGTAGCAAATGCTTCAAGCCATCCTCAGTTTCAGCAAGCATGATTTTGTCAACTGCATATCACAGGTTACTAGTAATCCTTTCTTGAATTCTGTCATATTCTTCATAGTTGTTACATATGTTTATTGAATAATCATAGGGAATGTATAGAATGTTTTCTGGTTTTAAATTAAATAGTATTCCCTGGTTCTGTTTGAATGGCTGCATCTGGATAAACACATGAGTTCCACACGAGTAAAATTAAGCCTTCTGAAATTCCCGTTCTTCCTGATATTTTCCATAATTTGTTATTATCCATACAGCATTGCCTTTCTGTAGTCAATGTTTCTGATTTTCATATTTATGGATCAAGGTTGATATGCTACACTATTCTTCATAAGCATAATAAAGATGGATAATGAATTGATGCTTTCACTAAGAATATTAAATATAACATAGGCTGTTGGGTACAGATACTAAGTGCACCATGTACATCTAGAAGAATGAACAGCTCTGTTTTGGAATAGATTGACCAGAATATTTTTTGTTCCAAGGATTTTATTGAGGGCTCTTAAAGTTCTTATGACAGTCAATACATCATTTGTATCAAGCATATTAATACACATGTTGCCATATCCATTTCCAAATACTTTCTACTTGAGCCTTTGGTATAAGCTCATCTTTCCCCCTTCTTTATTTTTATAAATCATTTTATGGGAGCTTATACAACTCACATCACAATCTATACATACATCAATTGCATGCAGGCCACATATGCACACTTGTTGCCATTGTCACTCTCAACACATCTTCCCTCAACTAAGGGTCCCAGTACCAGCTCTCCATGTTTCCCTTCCCACCCCCGCCCTCTTTCCCTCTCCATGAATCCCTAATAATTTATGAATTGTTATTACTTTTTCATAACATACACTGTTCAATGTGTCCCTGCACTCACCCCATTGTCTGTATCACAGAGAGAAGGTTATATGTAGATCCCTGAAATCAGTTTCCCTTTTCTATTCCACCATCCCTCCACACTCCCAGTATCACCGCTCCATCCAATAGCCGTGACAGATCATCTATACAGAAGTCCCCGTGTTTCCAACTCCATTGTACCTCCCCTGGTCTAGCTGGATTTGTCTGCTAAAATTGGGATCATGATAGTGGGTGGGAGGAAGCATTTGAGAACTAGAGGAAAGTTGCATATTTCATGGTTACTACACTGTACCTTGACTGGTTCATCTCCTCCCTGCAACTACTCTGTAAGAGGATGCCACATTACTTACTGATAAGCTTTGGGCCCCCAATCTATACTCCCCCTCATTTATAATGATACAATTTTTAGTTCTTTGATGACTGATATCAGATACCTTGGATACCTCGTGGTCACACAGGCTGGTGTGCTTCTTCCATGTGGACTTTGTTGCTTCTGAGCTAGATGGCTGCTTGTTTACTTTCAAGCCTTTAAGAACCCAGGAGCTATATCTTTTGATAGCCTGGTACTATCAGTTTTCTTCACCACCTTTTCTTATGCACACATTTGTCTTCAGCGATCATGTCAGGAAGATGAGCAACATGAATGCCAATTTAATACAACAAAATGTTCGTGCACTGAGGAAGTACTTGAGTGGAGTTCCAATGCCCATTTGCTGTCCCACTACTAACCCTATAAGTATATGCACGTTTATCTATTTTCCCATCGTCATATATAAATACATTCACCTATGTACATGCCTGTATTTAGACCTCTATGAATGCCCTTTACCCCCACCCCCAGTTTTTCCTTTATTTTATTTTCCTCTTATTCCACTATCATGCTCAGCCTCCATTTGGGTTTCAGCATTTTCTCTCTGTTCCATTACTCCTGATCAATACCTATCAGACCTCTCACACCCACCGTGGCACTGATTTTGAATCACTGCTATTCCCTTATTCCTGGACCAGTCAACACCACCTCCTGTCCCCCTCCTCTTCTTCTCCATGTCCCCCTCGGAACCATCAGTCACATCATTTTGACTTACAGACTGTTTCTCCAGCTATTTTATCTAGAGAGGCCTGCAGAGGTAATAAAATGTCGGAAAAAAGGCATCCTAAAATGAAGCAACCAAAGACAATAAAACAATGATAACCAAAAAAAAAAAAAACCCAGTGTAATATATACATATATATACATATACATATATATTAACAATATAAAACCTATAAATAATTCAAGATCTGTCTGTTGACCTCCAGGAGTGTCCCCTAGTTGAGTCGGATGGGGTTCCACATCCTGCCCCCAAAGTATATCATTGGCACTCCATCTGGAACTCAATCCTTTGTTGCACACCCTTAGTTTTTTGCCATGGTGAGGTTGGGTCAGATGGGTATAATCCTGACCCTGTTTCTCCATTGGTGTCCTTGAAAGGCCTTCATCAGTGAGGGTAGTCATATTTCATAGTGTGGTCGGCCAGATGATTCTCCCTGTGCATCGGCACAGTGGGAATATCATCCTGGAGGCTCAGTGGGCCAGGATGCACTCCATTCTCTCTTCCTTTTCCTTCACTTGTTCTCATGTGCTGAACCAGAATATTTTTAAGGGAGGATGCAAAGACTGTCTTAGGAACTTTGGGCATGTTATCAAAAGGGACCAATCCCTAGAGAAGACTATTATTCTTAGTAAAATAGCTAGTTTAAAAAAGCGATCACTAAAGATATGTACTTACACAATATTTGTAACAATGACTTCTGAGAATGATATCAAACAAGACAGTGTTGCAGTGTACTTGGGATTTCTGTAAAAAATCTTATCATTGCGGATAAGCACATCAATAACATTTTATTTGTGTGCGCTATTAATTACATCATTCAAAGGCTTCTTCTTTGTGTTAAACCACTTTTTTTCAGTGCACACAGATAACTAATCTGTTCCTATTAGTTGGGCATGTCTTCCACATTTCTTGGAATAAACAAGTGAATACTGCCAGTGTTGCATCAGCTCGTTGAAACACCTCAAATAATATGCTATCCAACCTTGCAACTCTGTTTTCCAACAATGCCATGAATATAGCTTAAAATTCTTCCTTCAGTACTGTTGGCTGTTGTTCACTACTGAAATGGTTGAATATTGACCCATTATTTTGGGGCATGCATTAGACTACCAACAGTACGATCATTAGTTTGACACCACCAGCACCTTTTCAAGAGAAAGACAAGGTTTTATATTACCATAAAGAGTCACAGTCTCAAAAACCCCGAGAAGCAGTTCTATCCTGTTTTGTAGGGACTGTATGAATCAGAATCCACTCAAAGACAGTGAGAGAGTGTTTATTCCTTCCTTATTCTTCGGATGCTTCTTATGTCATTCAATATTGCACACATAGAACTTCAGGACAACATTGGGAAGTTACAATATTTTCCTCCAGTTATTTCAGCTTGATAACTGCCAAATGTGCTCATCCTTTTTTAACCCCATGGCTTTGCACCTTTTTAATATAGTATTTTATCTTCTAAGATACTCAATAAAGATGTTAATCATAGCTTCATCATTTCCTCCATACACTCTAGCTATGCTACCTTCAGGAACAAATTTCATGTCTCCTTTGACATCTACTTTGCTTTTATCTTATCCTTTTCTGACTTTTTAATAACTTTTTGATTTCTTCATGTCTGATATCCTTGATGCTATCCACAATCATCTTTGGTCTTTGGTTAGTCTAGGCAGCCTCAACCTTAATCTTTCCTCTGCCCTTTCGGGAAATAATTTGATCTTTATCCTGATAAATCTGCAGTTCATAAATTATAGAAAATTAGATTTATTTTTCTGATGCAAAGTTGACAGTCTATAAAAATCTTTAGAATGAGTGAAGGTATTAATTTTTCAATCCTCTATTCCAACTGATAGTTACAGTGTTATCACCTTAATAAAATCTTCTCTCGTCTCTTAGAAATATTATTTTTGCTAAGAACTTATAGACTTTGCTTATTTATCTTGCAATATAGAATAAATTAGAATTTCATTATACTGCATTTATATTATAAAACTACATGATATTGTAGTAGTTAAAGTGCTCAGGTACTAACCAAAAGTTTAGCAAAACTCATCAGTGACTCCATGGGTGAAAGATGTGGCAGTTTGATTGTCTAAAGATAACTTATTCCATAATATCCTAGAGCAACTCTGAACACTGCAACTATGACATATTTATTTTCCTTCCCACAATAAGCTTGACACATTGTTTTGCTTATATTAGGTACTAAATAAACATTTATGCTATAAATTAATAAATGCTTGGTTGCATTTTTGTTCTTTATATCAATGCTTGCTCCAATTAGTATAGTTTGATTCTTTATATTTTCTTCTCATTATAATATTTCTATTACTTAAAACTCACTCCTTTTCTATTTATTTTTATTTTCTCCATTTTATTTCATCTTTACCCACCACATACATTATTTAAACGAAGAGCTATTTTATACTTGTGTATGATAGGAAATTATAGCATATCTTACGAGAATGTGACTGCTGTATTTATTAATGTTCTCTATTTTGCTTCTCTGGGTTCTAATATTCATTGCAATGGTTACACAGGACTTACAAAATTCATGAGCATAGAGTTTATTAAGAAAACTAACATATTGCAATATTGAAGTGAGAAATGACCATGATAGCTTTTTATAAAGACATGCTATATTGTTCCTTCAGTTATACTAATAAATTCCCAAAGGGGAATACCAGTCCACTTGAAGCTTAAACACAAAGACATTCAGCTCAAACTCTGGGCCAGAATACTGCAAGGTCAGCACTCTGAACACACAATCCTGGGAGAAAGACAGGACGCTTCACTCCTGTAAAGAGCTGTAACCTCAGAAGTTCACAGGAGCACTTCTAATCTATCCTGTAGGACATTTATGAGTCTGCATCAGCTGGATAGGAATATGCTGCTTGTTGTTGTTGTTGTTGTTGGATATATGTTTCATATATCCATGTTAGCAGTTTACATGGAAAGACTTTGGATTGCAATTTGTAATTCCACCTGTGTCCTTCAAGTACAAATTTATCAAATTTAGTCAAGTATCTCAAAAATACACCTGGCTTTCTTATTCATTTTATTGGGGGCTCATGCAACTCATGACAATCCATACACCCATCCATTGTAAGTCAACCACATTTGTACATTTGTTGCCATCATCATTCTCAAAACATTTGCTTTCTTCTTAAGCCCTTGGTATTGATTCCTCATTTCCTGCCTCCCTCTCTGCTCCCTCCTCCCTCATGAAACCTTGATAATCTATAAATTATTATTCTTTTGTCATATCTTACACCATCTGAGGTTTCCCTTCACCCACTTCCCTGTTATCCATACTCCAAGGAGGGGACTGTAGGTAGCTCCTTGTAACCAGTTCCTCCTTTCTCCCTCACCTTCTGTGCACCATCCCGGTATCTCCACTCTCCCCACTGTTCCTGAAGGGATCATCTGTCGTGAATTCCCCATGTTTCCAGTTCGTATCTGTACCAGTATGCATCCTCTGGCATTTTCACAGTGATTCAAAACCTAGTTTCTGAAACTTACTTGGAGAGCTCTTCTCCGAGCAGCTCCTTGGGGAGCCCTGGTGGTGCTGCAGATGAGATGCTGGGCTGATGAATGCAGAGTTGACCATTCAAATCCACCAGTCACTCTTTGGGTCAAAGATGAGGCTCTCTGCTTCTGGAGAGATTTACAGGTTCAAAAACATACACTATGAATCAGAATCTACAAAATAGGCAGTGGGCTTGATTTGGGTTTTGCTAATTGGCAAGATCTCAAATTCAGTTCAAATTATAGTTTCTTATTTATTTCTCTCCAGCCTGTTCTAACACAGGCTATCCAAGACAACTTTTTGAGACACACTGCTGATCAGTTACAGTGCATTAATCGCCTTGCTTAATGGCCCTTGGGTGTGCCTAAGGCTATTCACTTCTCAAATAAAATTAATAATTTTGAATTATACCTGGAATCACCTTTCATTTTGAGAAACGAGAGGCACTGCATATTTCATAACTAAATGAGTATCACAACATTGGTCATTCAGGACACCTTCAATGAGTACAAGACTCTCACAAAATAATGTGACCAGATTAGTATCATTGTTTTGAAAAGAAGAAAATTTCAGCATCATTAAACTTATGAAATAAACCACAAATAAAACCTAAAATGAAAGATTATTATTGCATTTAAAATATATGTGTGATGTCCTCTCATGCTCAATATAAAAGCAAGTTAAAAGCTTTTCTTGTTATTCTTTCCCTAGTAATTATCTTATCTGTTAATTATCTCTGTACCAAACTAGACCAGTCCCCTAAGACGTGGCTAACTATTTTCAAGTTCAGTGCTTCAAGCTAATAGGTAGCAAAATTAGTAATATAATTATGATGATCAAAGTATTCATTAAAAAAGGTGACATCTACTTATAATCAACAAAGGTGACCATAGCTGCTTTTGTCATTTAAATTGCAACTAGTCTTTAGAAGCACCTTAACAGACATTGAGTAAAATACTTAAGACTTCACAAAAAGTATAAAGATTTAAGGATACACTAAATGATTTTAAGAAAAAAATAATAATTAGATTTTCTTTGATAAAAATGCTATTTGTACTTATTATATCATAAAAGCCATTTGGAAATGGTCACTAACTATTTACCTTTTTGCATACGTCCATCCTGGTTGCTTATTATAGATCTTGAGGAAAAGGAAAATATTACAGTAAATCATGAAAATTCTCTAGAAAAATGGCAGGTAGTATGGATTTTATAAGGACAAAGCCTAGAATTTAAAGAAATCATGATGCTATTTCTATAGGCTATGAGTATTTGGGGCCTCTTAGATTCATATTGCTTCTGTTTTCTCTGCCCATTGTCATCTCTCTCCTCTCATTGGTCCATACTAAAAAATCAATAAAAAATATACTGTTTTACTCCATTCATGCTTACCCGCTTTCAAAGTCTTGTCGACAAGTAGATTATCTGAGAAAACAATACAAAATAAATCTACAATGAGCGCTACAGCCTTTCTTGCTTTACTTTCATTCCAAAGAAAACTTATCATAGCAAAGGAATAATATAGTCTATCAAATCAGATACGCTGCCATTGAGTCAATGGTGACACAAAGTGAAGCCCTGTCATTTCTAAGGCCATCGCTGTTTATGCTGACCATGCACATCAATAGATGAGCAACAAAATGATACTGTGGAATGACCAAAATCCATTAATGAAGCACTTTGGAAATACAAGTAGTTCCTAATTAAGGGATTATCATTTCCCTACTTGTACTGGCACATTCTTTATCTTCATTCCAAACTCAGCCTTTCATAATAAATGATTTAGTGGTAGCAAATCTGAGTCTTCATGTGGGAATCCCATGTTAGATGGCAAGCTCAAGAGGCATGTTCATGGAGGCTTGTATGTTGTGATGATACTGACAGGTCTCAGAGAAGCTTTCAGATGAATGCAGACAGTAGAGTATGACCTTGTGATCCACTTTCAGAAACCAGCAAATGCAAACCCCATGGATCACAAATGTAAGATGCCAGTCTCCATGAATAAAGGACTGATCAATAGCGACTAATAGCAAAAATGAGTTATTGTAAAATAACTTGGATGTTTTAGGAAGCCAGAGGTGAAGAGGCAGTAGGGTGAGCAAATTCAATTGTTAGAGTAATTTTTATCCCTCACAACCACCAGCATGATTTTCTGAAATATAAATCTTACCAGCTTTGTATATGTGTGGTTATTTACAGATTTGTCATCTCTAAGATAAAATCTAAGTCAATTACAAGTCATAACAAGACCTTCAGAAAAGGGACCATTGAATTTTATAATTCTCCTGCTCCATTTATCTACCTAATTCCTGCTTCATTTTAGTCATTCTGTCTTGTGCCATACATCACCCTGCAAAATTTCCTTCTGGAAATTCTCCTCTTCTCAATCATGTAATCTGTGGGCATTTACACCTGACCGGATAAAAGGCAGTCCACCAAATGGCTTGAAAGTGATTCCAGTGATTTTAAAAGTGGAATGAATACACAGTGGTTGTTTATCATGGACATTTGTTGGACAATGATCGTGGGCCCTTCCTTTCATTATTTGTTTTACATCCCCCAATGATGCCTATAGCTTACAGAGTATAAATTTAACTTTTACAGAACTTCAAATTTAACCAACTTCTAAGTATATTATTTCTATTGGTTTTATTGTGAATGGAATTATTCTTATATATTTATTTGGGCATTGCTCATTGCAAATATATGAAAATATAATTAATGCTGCATATTTATCTTGAGCACTGATACTGGTTATTGAATTTTGCTGACTGCTTTGAGGTCTCTCAGTGTTTTAGTAGTATGACATGTAATTATTTGACTTCATTAGTTGTTAATGAGTTGTTCCATTGATTATTTAAAATGTCTTGGCATAAGTTGTTGCATAGTACAATCCAATTAAATGTGTACTGTTTGGTGATGGTAATATTAGAAGAGTAGAGTTTTTTTCATTCATAAATCACATATTTTGTTTTTATGAAAATTTAGTATATTTTTCTTGAGTAAATATTTACTTGATTTCTGGGTGTTTTGTTTTCTTGTGCTGCACTCCTGTAGAACAGTTAAATAAAGCTTTAATTTTTCTTTTCCCTGTTTGTTTCTAAGCTTTTCATCAGTTATTACTATTTCTGCTGCAAAATTTAGCCTGTGGGTGATATTAACATTATTGTAGCAGTACCACAACAGAGACCTTCCAGTAATTCAAGCCAGGTTTAGAGAATCATGTAAATCTTATGATATCATTGTTGATGTCGATTGCTTTTTGACTGAAAATGGAAAATATTCGAAAGATGGTTAGATGTGTTTTATTGAATAGCCAAAAACACTCAACTATATGGATCATAAGAAATTATAGATAACAATGTGAACAATAGGAATTTCAGAACTCTTACTTATGCACATTTGGAACTTGACATAGACCAAGAGACTGTTTTCTTCAATAGAAAAATTGAACATTACATGTAGACAAGGGATACTTGAAGGTTATTCAATTTAAGTATACTTAGTCTTTCAATATAAATATCCCAAGGAACTATGCTCTATGAAGAAATTATGGCATCAAGATTGGGGAAATGCCTATTATTAGCCTTCAGTATACATATGACATTAATCTCACTTGATGAAACAAAAGAGTTGATACACTTATAGATGAAGAAAAATGAATTCAGACTTAAAAATGGATTGCCTCAATGTAAAGCAAATGAAAGTCCTCACAGTTGAAACAATAAGAAATATCATAATAAATGGAAACAAAAAAACCCCATGGACATTGTCAAGGATTTCATAGAAAAAATTCATTAGCAAGGATTTCATGTTTTAAAAAATCAAAGGATATATTGTTCTGACCAAATGTTTTTCAAGACCTCTTAAGTATCAAAAATCAAAGATCTCATGTTAAGGTACTTAGTGCATATGACTCACACCATAGAATCTCTAATATCTCCAGAGGTGTGAAAAAACTTGATAATGAATAAGGAAGGCTGAAGAATAATTAATACTTTGCTATGATGGTAGTAAAGAATATTGAATACATCATGGACTGTCAGAAGAACAAGAACATCTATCTGAAAAGTGCAACCAGACTGCTCCTTAGAAGCATGAAGAGCAAGAGTTTATCTCACATATTTTGGATGGGTTGTCAGGAAGGCCCTGACTCTGGAAACAACATCATGTGTGATACATTTGTAGGTCAACGAAGAAGAGGAAACCCTCCACAAGACTGATTGATACAGTGACCATAATGATTGTCTCAAACATAGAAACACTTGTGTGATACAGGACAAGATGGTGTTTCCTGTCTGACAATGAGTAAGTGCTGACTTCATAACATCATCAACAACAGTGATGGTTGCTCCATTGGGGATTGATTCCATAAACTCTTCAGTTATAAGTTTCCAATATCTTGATTTATTAATATATTATTTGATTTTGCCATCTGAATCAAGACATGATTTTATGACATGCTTTTATTACTTTTGTCAAGTCTACACACTCTGCTTCATTTCTGAGAGATGTGATAAGATCCAAATGTTTAGACCTGCATGTTCATCGGCTGTAACACAGAAAGCAAACACTCAAATTGTAAATGCTGTAATTAAAATAAGGTGACTTGAAAAGTAATCCTGTTTCTCTTCTGAGAAAAGGGGGGAAATCATAATTTTCTTGTGAAATTTGTCTTAGTAAATTGAAAGGTCACTTGATTTTTTGTCTGTAGGAATGAAAATAAATCATTACAGAGGGGCATATATGATAGTGTCTTTAACTATGAAATGTCCTCATAGTTCTGACTTACACCCCCTTAAAAATACATATAATAATAGATATATCAATACACATAGAGTAATAAATATAGCACTACATACTCAAATTCCTCTACAATAGTCTCATTATCAATTCAGTCATTTTCACTCTTAAATACTTATTCTTAAATTGATATCTCAGTTTTCTATGCTTAGAAATCCTAACGATGAAGAAAGGTGAAATATTTATATTTTTCTAACAACTGATAATATATGCCTCATTTACTGGTTTTTGATGCTCTTTAAGGCAACAAATGCAGTAGCATGGGCTCAAAATACATTTGCTCTTAATTTTTATTATAGAATTTGGTTCAGGATAAAGTATAATTTTATTCTGGTGTACATAGGGTTACTATGGCTAGAAACTAACTTCTCAGTGTTTAACAAAATCTGTTTTCCAGTTGCAAGGACATACTCTGTATGATAATAGTATTGCCACTTCTCCAGAATGCAGCTATTTAAAAACTAGTGCATTTAGCAATTAACAAATTCAGTGTCTTCATATTCAGGTGTAGATAGTTGAGATGATCAAGATCACTTGTGTCTAAAATTCTACAAAATGTTTGGTGTGAAGGTAAACTCACTTAAACCAGAGCAAAACAGAGCAAAGAGTAAATATGTCTTTCTAATATTATTGCTAAGAACAAAAGAGTATGTCAAGTTTCAAATACTCAACTCAGTTTTTTGTAATACATTTCACAACTTATTGATAAGGACTCCACTTAATGGGAACTAATATTGTAATAATTTGAATAAAAACAAATCTCTTGCTAATCTCAAGGTATTTGCCTATACAAGATTGAGTCAATCAGAAACTCATGTAAGTTTGGGAAAAGATTGATTAATACACAATAGTCTATTTTTTCAGTTTGCCAAACTTGAGTGCCAGAGCTAGACTTTCTAGATGTCAGGTCGAGAGTATAAGTATTATAAGTCATCTTTTCTATGTGCTTGCTAGAAAGAAAAGTCAGAAACTGGATTTAGAGATAAAAATAAAATGTAAAACAAACAAAAAGCAAGAAACAGAATGGCTGAAAGTAGAAAAGAAAGAAAATTATTTTCCTAGGAATAGGTAAGAAGAGTAGCTTTGTTGTTTTCTCAGGATTTTACAGAAACCTGATAGAATACTTGAAGCATTATGTATACATATCTTGCCTTTGGTTTTAAAAAGAGCAACTTAATTCATATTTTCATTAATATACTCTCACTTACATGGTGCTAGGTTACGGATCCTAGTTGTTAGTTCTACAATAATGTGGACTATAGAGTCCTAAAAGTCATTTTAATCTTAAATATTGTGCTAGAAAATAAAAAGGATATAGGACAAATCAAGTTGTGAACCTCATAATCCAACCCATAGATATTCTAAACCAGATTTCTGATTGTAAATCTTTATAGAAGCATTCTTTATAGAAGTATTGTTTTGAACAGCCAATCTTGCAGGTAGAAACTAAACACATAATCTATAGTGCTGTAATGCCATCAGATGACACATGAAAAAAGATCAGAACTTATTAAAAATGCTAACATAATTCATTAATATTAAATGAGTTAGAGAATCATTAAAAATACAAAAAGTATGGTACATAAATATAATAAATAGATGAGAACAGAACTTTGTGTAAGTGAATCTCAGATGGAATGAAACCTGTGAATTACTGTGAAGAGGTAGAGTAAATACCATATTTGTTATCTGTGGCAGTATTCAAATTTAGAGCTTGTTTCCCTGCATTTAATGTGTAGATTTTTCAACAAATGTTTTTATAATAAATACCTGTTTAATCAAGATTGAAGATTCAATAACATTATATAATAAATAGCTGTGGCGATCATGTATTTGTTTTGCCAGTTTCATGATTGGGATGTAGGGGTGGAGTCTAGCCTGTTAATCTGGAGATAGCCATTGAGTAGCCAATGAGACTAGCCTGCTAAACTGGATATAGCCATTGAGTAGCCAATGAGACTTCAGTGCAGGCATGGCTCTCTCCTGAGACTTCTGGGAAATCTCATGATATTTCCCTCTTGGAGATGAGAAGCCATCTTTCCAGTTGTTGGGAGTCAGTCTCAGGGACAAGGAACTATACAAGACAAGATGACAGCATTCAATGAACTGGAAGAGCCAGAGGAGAAGCCACATGGCCTTACCCTGATGGAACCAGACCTCTAAAGCTGGAGAAGCCACATGGAGAACCCTGCCAGCACTGAGTTGCTTGTACCACCACTGGATGCTGTTGATGGACTCTGAACCCTGGAAGCAAGGAGTCATGGGGAGACCCCCACCAGCACCAGGACTCTGCACCCACTGGTCTGTGACTTCGTGAGTCAGAAGGAGATGTTATAGACTGGTATCAGGCATATGGGCTAATATCGGACTTATGACTTTGACCTGGCCTGGGTTGGAATGCTTTCTCAATGTTCCAATTTTTTTTAATATAAACCCTACGCTTATATCCATATGTGTGTCTATGAATTTGTTTCTGTAGTATATCCAGACTAACAAAATAATCTTCTTTTTATAATAACATTTGTATAATTGGTGCAACTTCCTTTACAGCTTTGTTACCTCCTAATTCTTTGCTCAGTTGTTGAAGAATGTGAAAACTTTAAAATAATTTGAAATCACAACATCCACAACTAACACTAAAAGAAAGAGTTTGAGAAGTTGATGATTTCTGTTTAATGTCTTTGTTTATAGACAGTGCTCTCTGTTTGATAATAAGAAAGTTTTCACTATTTATTTTTGAATGTATAAGTTCATTTTAAGTATTTGACATTGCGCCAGTCACAGCTTTGTATTTTGTTACCATCGTCTAGTGTGTTAGTCCGGGTAGACTAGAGGAACAAATTTCATAGCCACACCTTATGGATATAAGGTGTGTGTTTATATACAAAAGGCACAGGACATTGAGAAAACATCCCAGCCCAGTCCATTTCAAAGTCATAAGTCCGATATTAACCCATATGCCCAAAATTAGTCTGTAAAGTCTCCTTCCAACTCATGAAATCACAGGTCCGTGGGTGCAGAATCCTGGCGTTGACAGGGGTCTCCCCATGACTCCTCTCTTCCAGGGCTCAGAGTCCATCAACAGCATCCCGTGGTGGCAGAAGCAATTCATCACTGGTAGAAGTCTCCAGGTGGACACCCCAGCTTCAGAGGTCTGGCTCCATCAGGGCAAAGCCATGTGGTCTCTCTGCCGGCTCCTCCAGCTTCTCAGATGATGCCATCTTGTCTTGCCCATGATTCATTGTTTCTGAGAACTAACTTCCAACAACCAAGGAGATAGCTTCTCCTCTTCACGAGGGAAATATCGTGAGATTTCCCAGATGTATCAGGAGAAAGCCATGCCCACATAGAGGCCTCATTGGCTACTCAATAGTTATATCCAGATTAACAGGCTAGACTCCATCCCTACATTCCAATAATAAAATTAACATAAGCACATGACTGCCACATCTAGCCTTCAGGGTTTCCAATGTGAGTAACTTTACGTCTGTTGTTCAAAAGTGATGGCATATTCTGTTTTATCAAAAAGTTAGCTTTCTGAGTGGTTTGCCTTAGTTCTCGCTTCACAATGCTGAAATAATTCAGTGGCAAAACCACTTTTATAAATCCACGTAACTTTTATGAGGGCCAGGCAAGTTTAAGGTATCACAGTCCCAGAAGTACATGGAAAGCTTTCAAGAGTTCGGGGAGCAAGGCAAAAACAAAACAAAACAAAACAAAAAAACATGTGCATGGAATACCGAAACAGGAAAAGAATGCCACACATGTGCAACCCAGATTAGGTAATCCCAAGAGAGCGACTTTCCTGTGGGTCCTGCCCTTATACCCCTCCTACATTACTAGAGAGGTGTGGTTGAGGGTACGGCCGATCTTATTGGCTGAGTTCAAGAGTACCTGTGAGGTAGACCTATGAAAGTTGATCTTCCCCTGTGCATAGGTACCCTTAGTCTGGGCATGCTCAGGTTTAGTGGCTGAGTTTAGGGTTACCTGTGTGAAGTCCTATCTCTGGGGCCTAGAATTGTGTGAGGCCCTTGTTTGGATTTTCCCATATGAGTTCCACGGATGCCTGACTTTCATGCAATCCCTTTAGATGGCCTATCCTGTCGCTTTTTGGCAAGCAGGCATCTTGGGAGAGACAACCTCTCCCCCTTTATCCCTAGTCTGTCTATTTATCAAAAACAATTTGCTATGTCAACCTATTTCTCAGTACTTGACACTTCACTTTGCATCCACTGCTTGCTCTTTTGGAAACAGGATGCCAAGATATATTTGGGATGCCGGATGATTATCCACCAATGCAAAAGAATCACAACATAAAACAGCATCGAATAGAAATGCTGTGGAGTGGGTAGAGTTAGCTTAAAGAAGAGATATTTGACGTGTGTGGATGTGGATGTTTTGTGAATCCCTATGTGGCTCAGTGTTGCCAAGTCCAGTTTTCTCTGCTCGTCTGATGTTTCTTACAGATATGTACAATATAAATGTTATCAAGGAAAATCTTACTTCTCTCAGAATTTACACCTTGTTCTATTTCTGATGCCTGCTAACATCTTCATGCTTGAAATACTCTGTCAAGAGAGAACATAGAAATGACGAATAATAAATATCAAGGCTCAATCCTATTTTTAAAAATTTCTTGGGAGAGAGGAGGAAAATTACTTCTAGTTAAGACTCACTAGCCTGCAGCCATTGCTGCCACACCAGAAAAGAGGAAGAACCAGTGAGCATAACAAAAATATAAGCACCCAAAGAGAAACTCATGAAATTCATAAATTAAACAGTCCAATAGATGAAAAAAGAAATCAGAGTCAAGAATTAGACTTAGGCAATCCACCACTCTCTGAAAAAGACAAATCACTGGAAAAGAAACTCAACAAGGATGTTATAGATCTAAACAACATAATTGGATGACTTCACTTGAAAGATATTTTCAGAGTTTTCCATCCCAAAGGAAATAAATTCTTTTCATTCTTTCCAAACCCACATAGCACATATTCAAAGATACACCACATGCTGGGACACAAGTTGAACTTGAGTAAATTCTATCACATAGAGATTATACCAACATTGCTCTCTGATCACTGTGCCATAAGGCTGGAAATCAATAAAATGATAGTGAATTAAACAAGGGCAAACAATTGGAGGATGAATACTTTTCTAATGTAAAAGGAGTGGTTATTGACACAGATTGGAGATGAAATCAGCAAATTTCTATAAACCAATGAGAATAAAAATACAATCAGCCAAAATCTTTAGGCTACAGGAAAGGCATTTCTCAGAGGAAGGCTGATAACAATAAATGCACACATGAAAAAAAGAAGAGAGACTAGTGGATGACATGCTGGCATAAAACCTACACTGATTAAGGAAGTGTGAACAAAACAATCCTGCTAATAGTCAAAGGATAGAAATAATAAAAATCAGAGCTGAGGTACAGGAGAGGGATAATAAGAAAACTATGGAATAAATTAAAGCAGCTAAAAGTTGGTTCTTTGAAAGAATTGACAGAATTGATAGACAACTAACAAACTCAACCAAAGAAAGAAAGGAACAAATGTCGATTGCAAGGATGAGGGATGAAACAGGGGACATTATGACAGACTGTAATGAAATCAAAAGGATAATTACACAGTAATACGAATAACTGTACTCTAACAAATTCAACAGCTTGGAAGATATGGACAAAATATTTGGAAACACAATCCCTCCATAGACTATCCCAGATGGATGTGGAAAACCTCAACAGACCAATAGCAATGGAAGAAATAGACAAGTTTATTAAGGCATTACCAACAAAAAAATCCCTTCGATGAGATGGCTTCACAAGAGAATTCTACCAAGCATTCAGGAAAAACTGACACCAATCCTACACAGATTCTCCCAGAAAAAGATGGAAAGCACCCAAACTCTTTCTATAAAGCTAGTATAACTCTGAAATCTAGAGTGGGCAAAGATTTCACAATAAGTGAGAACTATAGACCAATAACCCTCGTGAACATTGATGCAAAAAATTCTTAACAGACTACTGGCCAATAGAATGCAAAAGCATATTAAAAATATAATTCGCCATGACCAAGTGGGATTCATACCAGGGATTCAGGGATGGTTCAACATATGAAAGGCCATTAGAGGGACTGTGCCCCGGTGGCATAGTGGTTGTGTTTGAGACTGTGGCCCACTGGATTGGTGGTTCAAATCCAGCTGCAGCTCTCTAGGAGCAAGGCTTGGCCTCCTAATCCCATCAGGGGGCAGGGATGATTCCCAACACACACACACACACACACACACACACACACACACATACACACACACAAAAGAAAGACCATTAGTATTATTCATCAAATTGACAGCAAAAGTGATAAAGAAACACATAATATCGATTGATATAGAAAGAACATTTGACACCCTCCAATACCTATTTCTATTTAAGACACTCAAGAAAATAAGAAATAGGAGGAAACTCTCTCAATATCACACATGCTATATATAAAAGAGCAATAGCCAATGATGCTGTCAATAGAGAAAAGATTAAAACAATTACAGTGAAAAAAACACCCAGATAAGGATTATCTTTTCCCCACTCCTATTTAACATTGTACTGGAGGTCCTAGCTAAAAACATAAGACAAAGAAAGTACATCAAAGGTATCTATCTGAAGAAGGAAGACATGACATTATTTGCAGACAATTTGATGCTATATATTGAAATTCCTCTAAGTTCCACTAGTTGAGTATTGGAAGCCATAGAGGAATATGGCAGAATGGCAGGATACAAGATCAACAAATAGAATTCTATCAGCCCGCCATACACATCAGACAACCAATGAGGTGATTAAAAAGATAGTACCCTTTACAATAGCCAAGAACAAATTGAAATACCTAGGGATATAGCTGACTAAAATTAAAATATTTGTACAAGGAAAATTCTAGAACACTATTACAAGAAATCAATAGAGATCATAAGAAATATCCCATGCTCCTGGATTAGAAGACTCAATATAGTAAAGATGCCAGTTTTACCTAAGGCATTAAATAGGTTCAATTTTATCCCTATATGAATATTAGCATCTTTTTTCAAAGAATTGGAAAAACTGATTACCAACTTCATATGAAGAGAGAAATACAGAATTAGCAGAGAAATCCTCAAGAAGTAGGACAAAGTGGGAGGGCTTACTCTACCTGAATTTAGCATGCATTATAGGGACACAGTAGTCTAAACAGTGTGGTATGAGTGTAAGACAGAAAGTCAGACCAATGGAAAAGAGCTGAAGATGCAGAAATCAGCATAGAAGCAATTGATTTTTGATAAGGGCCCCCAAAATTTTAAATGGGAAGCAGATGCCCTCTTTAAGAAATGGTACTGGAAAAAAAATGGATATCTAGCCGCAGAAAAATGAAGCAAGACCCTTTCCTCGCTCCACGCACAAGAATAAACTCACAGTGGTTCACAGACCTTGAGGTCAAACTCCAAGCAATTAGGGCCATTAGTGAGAAAATTGGGATCAACTTGAGAACCTTTGCATAAGGAACACATTGGCTATCAGAAATATGGAAGGAGGACAAGAAGGCAGCATAGACCCTGAGTCCTAGGAACTGGAGAAGCCGGAGGAGAAGCCACAAAGGTTTCTTGATGAAACCAGACCTCTGAAGCCAGAAAAACCAGAGTCCCCTGCCAGCATTGAGATGCTTCTACTGTCACTTGATAATGTTGATGGACCCTGAGTCCTAGGAATAAGGAGCCATGGGGATCCCCCTGCCAGTGCTGGAATGCTTCTACTACCAGTGGGTACAAAAGACTCTGCACCCACTGGCCTGTGATAGAAAAAGAAAACAAGTAATACAGAAGGATACAAATACAGAGGAGTCAAAATTTTACAAGTGGGATACTCCAAAGATAAATTACCTGTGTACATTAAAAAAATTCACCAAAAGAGTAATAAGAGAGTCCACAGACTGGGAAAACATCTTTAGCAATAACACATCAGACAAAAGCTTGTTACTGAACTCTTCAATACTTTTCAAGCTTAGAGAAAAACTCACTGTCCATCTGAAGAGGTGGGCAGAAGTTTCAAAGGGGAAGAAATCTTAGTGGCCAATAAACAGATGAGAAAATGTTCCCAATCATTAGCCATAAGAGAAATGCAAATTAAAACAATTATGAGATGCCACTTAACCCCCTCGAAGATAATCCACTTCAGAAATCAGGATGTGTTGAAGGGGCTCTGGTGAGACAGGAGCTCTCATCCACTGCGGTTGGACCTGAAGGTTTGGAAATTGATTTAGTGATTTCTAAAACAAATAGAAATTGAGCTATCATATGATCCAGAAATCCCTTTCCTGGGCATGTACTCAGAAGAGACAAGAAACAAACCACTGCCAGACATCTGTGCTCCAATGTTCATTGTGGCACAGTATATAACTGCAAGGAATTAGAAACATGCCAAATTTCCATCAGCAGAGGAATGGGGAAAAAAAAACCCCTGTGCTACATATTTACAATGAAATACTATGCATCACTGAAAAGTAGTGATGAAGGCATGAAGCATATCACTGCATGGGAAGAATAGGAGGAAATCATACTAAGTGAAGTAAGCCAAATGCAAAAGGACACGTGCAACAGGAGTCCACTGTTATTAACTTAAAAAATGCAGAAGGGGCATGGGGAAAATGGTACTGTATATAAAATTGGGGGGGGGGGTGGTGGTGGTGGTGAGCTCCTGGTAACATGGCAGGGGACAGACCAAATCCAGAGCTACCCATGGTAGCTATTAAAAAGGAGGGGTTGATAGGGGAAAAGATAGCAATGTGCAGTGGGGGAACAGGCACTAATGCACCCAAAGGGAACATACTGTTCATATCTCCACAAGGAAAGAGGGCCTAGAAAACCCAGTGTTCCAGGATGTGACAGCAGCATGATGGCATAGAGATGGTACCAGTGCAGGGATCTGAGAGCCCAGCTCCAATCCAAACCATGTGGAAAACCACCTCTCCTCCCAAAAGAATTTACTTTAAAGGACAGCACTGAAGCTCAGGGGAGAAGGGGAATGTCTCACCAGAGCCTACTGGAGCAAATGGAGGGGAGGAAGAGAGAGTGAAGCGCATCCTAGCCCACCAAGCCTAACTCAGAAAAGCCAATGCACAGAGAGGACCAGATGACCAGTTTCACTATGAAACATGATGCCCCTTGGTGACCCAAGACTTTATGAGGGACAACACTGGAGACACAGTGTAGGTATTGCACCAGTCAGTCTGACCCTACCACCCAGAGGCGAAACACTAAGAGCATGTAGCAGAAGAGTGAGGAAAGCAGAGCATGGAGGTCCTGGGGGAATGACAAGAATAGATTTTGGGGCCAAGGCATGGAACCTCATAGGACTCGACTGGAGGTCACTACTAGAGGTCAATAAACAGACCTTGAACTATATACAGGTTTTTCATTTTTATTATTATTTTACTTATTTATATATATTTTTTCTGGACATTGTTTTTTTTTTCTTGTAATCATTGTTTTCTTTTGTTAGTTCATTTTTCTTTGTCTTATTTTTTAATGCTTATTATTATCTATGAAGGTCTATCTAGATAAGATAGGCTAGATGATCAGTTTGGAGGAGAAAACAACCATGGGTTGCGGGGTCTGCGGGGATATGGGAGAGGGGAAGAGGGGGGTCAAGGAGACGATGTTGACCAACCCAGGGATAAGGGAACAGCAAGTTATTCAAAATCAGTGGCAAGGAGGGTGTGAGAGGTCTGTTAGGGATTAATCAAGGGCAATGAAACCGAGAGGAATTATTGAAACTCAGACGAAGGCTAGACATGATTTTGGGACAAGAGGAAAGTTAAAGGAAACAGAGGAAAGAACTAGGAGGCAAAGGGCATTTACAGAGTTCTAAATACAGGCATGTACATAGGTAACTATATCTATATTTGATGATGAAGAATAGATTTACATGCATATATTTTTAGGTTCAATGTTAGGCAGTGGATGGACATTGGGTCTCCACTTAAGTACTTCCTCAATGTGATAACACTTTGTTCTATTAAATTGGCATTCCATGATGCTCACCTTCCCAACATGATCTCTGGAGACAAATTTGTGCATTGGCAAATGTGATGAAGAAAGCTGATGATGACTGGCTATCAAATGATATAGCATCTCAGGTCTTTAAAGGCTTGAGAGTAAACTAATGGCCTTCTAGCTCACAAGCTACAAAACCACATGGAAGTAGTAGAGCAGGCTGTGTGACCACAAGGTCTCATGGCATAAGGTATCAGTCATCAAAGAACTAAAAACTATATTATTGTAAATGAGGGAAGAAAAGATTGGAGATCCAAAGTCCATTCGTAGGTAATGGATTTCTCCACAAAGGGTTCACAGGGAGGAAACGAACCAGTTGGGGTATAGTGTAACAGTAATGAAGCATACAACCTTCCTCTAGTTCTTCAATGGTTCCTCCTCCCCAGTATCATGTTCCCACTTCTGCATTCCTAATTCATTTAGACCAGAGGGAGTACATGGGTAGAGACAGGAACCAGAAACATAGGAAATCCAGGACAGATGATTTCTTCAGGACCAGTGGTGAGAGGGGAGATACCAGGAGGGTGGAGGGAAGATGGGATAGAAAGGGGGAACCAATTTTAGAGATCTACATATAACCTTTTCCCTGGATTACAGACAATGGGGAAATGGGTGAAGGGTGACATCAGACAGTGTAAGATATGACAAAGTAATAATAATTTAGGAATTAACAAGGATTCATGAAGAATGGAGGAGCAGGGTGGGAGCGGAGGAAGTTGCAAACTGATGCCAAGGGCTTAAATAGAAAGCAAATGTTTTGAGAGTGAGGAGGACAACAGATGGAAAAATGTGCTTGACACACAAGCGATGGATGGATGGATGGATGGAAGGATGGATTGTGTTGAGATGTATGAGCTCCCAATAAAATGATTAATTTTTAAAAAGTTTCTTTGCATTGCAATTGATAAAGACTGAGCATTGGTATAGGGTTGTGGATTGAATTGTGTCATCAAAAAGATATGTTGATTTTTTAAAAAATTATATCTCTTCTCTGTTATGCTACTTAAGCCATACCAGAGGATAGTGGGTTCTTACCTAATCCCTTTGGACCATGTCTAATTAAAGGAATCAGATGAGGAAACCTAGATTATAAAGCTCTGCGAAAACAGCTTTCTGGCCTTTAAAACCACTTTTTTTTGGTTATGACAACACTGGCAATCAAAATAGACACATTTAAATATTTAGGGTTGGTGGACTCTACACATATACTCTCTGAAACAATTAAATCTGCTATTGCGTCAGCTACATTTCACTGGAAACCAAATGAAAAGGATAGAAATGATAATGCTGGAATACAGAGCTTCAAAGGAAAAGATCTGCATCATGTAGCTCACATGCTGATGAGAGGAAGACATTGAAGGGAAAGGGCAAATAAGGGCATATTGATAGCAGTCACATGCCAATCAGCTCAGCAGGGACATTTTAAATGATTGAAACAAGCATTCCAAATATAACAGGAGCCTGATAACTGTCTCTGTGTGCTCTGTATGCTGTACTAGTACCCGCATGAGTGATGGATCACCAGAGAAGTGTTATTCCTCACACAACTCATCTTATGACCGAAGGTGCAGCTCCCTCCATTTTGTCCACACTAAATCTGTTCAAATCCTCCCAATGCCAAAACTGCAGAGATGTAAATAATATGCATACTTATCAATGGATGAATCGATAAATGAACTATGCCTAATTTGAATAAATGAATCCTTTGCAACCTTAAAGAGGAACAACAGATCTATGAGATGGAACATGGATGAACCTAGAAGATCTTGTATCAAGTGAATTCACACTAATGGTCTCTCCCGGTCTGATGAGGTGTGTTTGTCTTTTTTAAAACTTAACAAATGTTCTCCTAAAATTATATCTGATATTTGGGATTTCCTTTGAACTCTAAAACAACCCAAGCCAGAATTAAAAGGTAAAAAGAAGAAGAAACAACCTTAATTACCAAACAGGCAGTGAGTCAGAATTGGCCCACTCACCATAATTTGATGACCCTTAGAGATAATGTAAATAGTTTAGAATTCAAGGGTCTTCTTTCAAATACCTCAGCACCTTGTACAGTGATAATTTCCTAAGAGAGCTAAGAGCTTCAGTTCAACAGCATCACATCAAAAGCAAGTAGGTCACCTCGCTGGGCTTAACGATTGTTGTGGACATTGTGCTGCAGTAGATCTCCTTTCTCCCTCAATTCAACTCTCTCTATTATTCCATGCCTGGACCTCACATCCAGGGTGGACAATTTAATTGATCTAGGGTGGTGATACACCCATCTGCATTTAAAAGAAAAAGGTAAAAGAAAATAAATGCAGGTAATTTAAAGTTACAGGGAGGGATGGGAATCACCGCAGTAATTTTTGACACATGGTTTTGTTATTAAATTACTTGTGTATGTTTTAGACTGTATTCATAATATTCCTACTGACTCATTCTTCTTACCTGTTTACTTTAGGCAGACTGCTTTATATCTCTGTGAAGGAAAAGTGGATAAGCAGTTTCTCCTTAGCAAAGCAAGATCAATGGTATGCAATCAGTAGAGTCTTTTAAAATTGAATAAATTAATCCACATGAATCTTACAAAACACTAGTTAACTTAATATTATTCATAGGCATTACTTGTATTTTTGTATACTTGTATTCATAATAAAGAATGTCCAACATATATCCCCAGAGATCTTGATTCAGATATTGGAAGTGTTGAGAAACTTTTATTCATATGCTTACTTTTTTTAATGATTTTGTTTGTTTGGTTTTGGTTTTGTGGGCATCACTGCCTCTGGTGGTCATGGGCACTATCCAGTGCTGCTTCTGAGAGCCGCCGCTGGATTTGAACCTCCAAGCCCATGGACCGCAGTCCTGAACTCCACCACTAACGCCACTGGGTTATTTTTATGCACATTTGAAAAATTAACTTAGAGAAAATATTTGTTCCAATTTTTAGCAATAAGAATGTATACCAATCTGCTGCTACTGTGTTCCATTAAGTCAATTCTGGTTCCCAGTCATCAGGTAAAACAAAACAAAACTGTTCAGTTTCATTTTTGTTTGCCAAGTCTGTAAACATCACCGAAGCAGGCTCCCACTTCTTTCGATTGCAGATCCCATGGTGGGTGCCAAGTGATACTTTCCCACCACCAGGGCTCCCTCCATTATTTTTAGTAACAAAGTATTACAAATGATAAATATACCAATAATATTATTATCTAAAATGTATGTCTTCTCTCTTTAATAATGCCTCACTTCCTCCCTGCTTAATTCTTAGGAAAACTTAGGAAAAGATTAGCTTCCTTTAGTTTCCACATAATTAACTTGAAAGGATTATAAGTGAGCTGCAAGGGTGAGGAGGATATCTTCACAATTGTTATCAGCAGTGAATTAGGCTCTGATGTTTCTGATCTGCACAACTTGACCCCAACGGTACTCAGGGATTTATTGAGATTATGGCTTACTTAAGATTGTGATAAAACTTGTGGTGCTTCATTAGGAAAAAATATGTATAGATTCATTATGTCTCTCTATTTTTTGCATAATGCTTTCATTGAGTTTAGACCCCATACCGTGGGGCCAGATGGAGAAATGGTTCTTGAGATTAAAAAGAAAGGAAGACTTTGTTTGTTAATATAGAGATCTATAATGATGATGCTATATGGAAATTTTATTGCATACCAATTAAACCAAGTCAGTGGTACACATGGTCATTTGGTTCCTCATTTATAAAGTGTGAGCATGTAAACATTAGAATGCATTTTACAAAAGCAAGAGAAAATTAGTTTGAGTCCCTGAAGAAATGTGTTGTTTTCAAAGTAACAAATCTTAATTTCAAATGTAAAAGATCTCTTATATAAATTTAAATAGTGTAAATATGCAATCTTTTAAAATATCAAGGAAATACAGAACTTCTACTATGTGTCAATTTTATTATAAGAATAGGATATGGTTTACAAATAACATAAGATTAGAAAAACATGGCGAATATAGAATTAAAGATATGTATATACATACACACACACACACACACACACATATATATATATATATATATATATATATATATATATATATAAAGAGAGGTGAAAAATAGAGATATTCCAGAAGATTTGTGCTACTCAAATCTTGCAAATTCCAAAGGGAATTTATCTTCAGAACTGGTCCTTTGCCGATTCCTGTGAGATAATCTTTGTGTTCTTAGAACATACTTCCCAGTAATAGCATTTGTACTGTATTTATAAGTTTAATATCTTGAGCCTCTCTGTAATATTTTCACCAGGTGCATTTATGCTGACAATTTAATTTGTGCTTAATGAAGAGGCCTAAAATCTGAGTAACAGAGATCAGATATGTTGGTGCTAAATTGTCTTTATGAATAATTCTTAAGAAAAACTTTGGACAAGACTCAAGTGAGCATCCCTGTATGACAACACTTCACATATATTGTCCTACATCAGAGAATTTAGCACTCTTGCATATGACTCTTGTACACATCTCTCTGTCTGGAAATGTGTGTGACGTTATGGCTAGAACTCACCCTGTGTACTTTTTTCCCTTTGTTGACTTTAATCTGTACTATATTACTGTGATCACCAGTATGGCCAACTTAGTAGTTTTTCTGAGATCTGTGAGGCCTTCTAGGAAAGGTCTCTCTCTGGGAGACACCCAGCATAGAATAAAGGGTATTAAAAATGCATTGAGAGATCCAGTTTTTTTTAATTAAAAATCATTTTATTGGGGGCTCGTACATCATTTTTCCAATACATAAATAAACATACTGTGACAAGAACCCTTGCACATCCGCTGCCGTCATCATTCTCCAAACATCCACCCTTTCCCCCAGCCCCTGGTGTCGGTTCCTCTAACCCATCCCCTGTTCCCCTGCTCTCTCTCTCTCCCATCCACCCTCAATACTTTACAAATTATTATCATTCTGTCGTACGTTACCCAGAAGAGATCCAGTTTTATATAAAACACACTGTGAGATACTGAATTAACTAACCTTTATATCAACTATGACATGTTAATACCTTTTTGAAAGCATCATGCAAAATAAGTACCAGTATAGTTGTGATCATCAACTGGAGTTTCAATAAAACAGTGTTAGAAACTATGTATCATCAGTGAGATGGACTTAATGCAAAATACAAACCGTGAAATAGTCAACCTACTGTGAGAGAAAATAATACTTTTGATCTGTAGAATCGACCTACCATATATGCCAGAGTAAACGCACTGTCACTGAGTGGATTCACATGCATAGCAATCTTGTAGGACTGAAAAGAACTGGTCCTGAGGGTTTCACTAAATCTTTAACTGAATAGAATGTTTCTTCATTCTCCTATGTTTCACAGGAGGTGCTCAAAAATTGTTGACCAGTTCCCAAGAATAGAGAAAGAGAAGCAATCATGATTAAGAATCAATATGGAGAGACATATAATCCCTATTCTCTGTTAAGACTAGCCAGAGGGAGATGACAGATAAAGCTAATTGAGATCTCCCTGAGGTATTAAATTATCCCAGGATCCATTCGCTTACTCGATGGAGAAATGTAGGCCAGATGTTAGAGTCAGTCATAGTGAACTTCCCTTATAAAGTGACCAGATTTTAAGCGGGACACCATTGATGTGGATGTGGGGTGTCCTTGATTAAAAATTTGGTCTATATGGAGCAACATAAATTTTCATAGAATGCAAAAATAGTATTGTAATATATTAATTTTAATAATAAAACACTGCAGAACGTGGGACAAATGTTAAAAAGCGGGACATCTGTAAGTCTTTAAGAATGTTGATAGCCTCATTCTCCTTCTGCTGAGTTTCTGACTGGTGGTTTCAAACTGCTGGTTATGATGGGTTTATTGTGCCAACTTGGCCAATGGGAGCATATGAGTGGAGTTTAATCACATCAGAGCTTAAATGGCAGGTGATGAGATAATTGGATGTCTTTCCACCTCTCTGGTGATCAGACTGCTGTGCTCCTGTTACTTGGGCTGGGTTTTGCACTACCTGTGGGCCATATGGAATCATGTTGCTAGAGTTTGAGGCTCTTTTGAGACCTATATAATGGAGTTGTTGGTGAGTGCATCCCTTGGGCTGGGGGCTGGTGGATCCTGTTGCCATGCATTGCTTGAGTTTGAGATTCCTTCAAGGTCTACTTTGCTAAGCTCCCGAGATACTGGCCCATCCTGCTGCCTGCTGCCTGCAGGGAGACTGCCTGCCTTACCTGAGGGTAGACTCCACTGTCTGCTTCCTTGTCTTTGGATTGGCCAACTGCAAGAGTTGAATAACTTTCAATATGTTAACTTGTATACCCTTCTCACTACATAAATCTACACACACACACACATACATATATGTATATATATATATTAATAAGTGTCCTGGTTTTATGTCTTCAGAGAACCCTGCTGAACACAGCAGACTACCACATAACCAACACAACCGCCCAAAATCCTTGTTCCACCAAAGACATCAGTCAGGCACTTTATTGCCAAAGTAGGGCACTTGAAACAACTGAACACATATTTATTGAGGTAAACCAAACGATGGCCATTGACTCTACTGAATTACTAGCATTTCTTTAATATGAGTTCTTTTTTTAGCCCCGCAAAGATTGTTGTTGTTTAAAAACACAAAAAGAAAAATAACTCGCTGTAATTGAATCAATGACAACTCATGGCAATCCTTTCAGACCGCATAGAACTTTTCCTGTGAGTTTCTGAAACTGTGAAGCTTTAAGAGAGAGAAACGCCTGTCTTTCTCCTGCCAGTGCCTAGTGTTTTCAAACAGGTAACCTTGTAGTCAACAGCCCATATGTAACCTACGATGCCACCTGGACTCTTGAGTATGACCTTCTGAACCCAAACCAAACCCCTTGTCATTGAGTACATGCAAATTTAAGCGACCCTGTACGATAGTGTAGAAGTGTCCCTAGGAATTTTCTGACATGCTAACTATTGATGGGAATGGAAAACCTCCCCTGTGACTCAAGGAGCATCTGGTGATTTCTGTTAGAAGCTCAGCCATGAACTACTATGGCACCAGGAATACTTGAGCATTTCCATAGAGCACACGAAACAAAGGTTTACAAAGAATATGGAAGACCTATCATTTTAAAGGCTTTGGGGGCCATGATAGAAATTATTGATGGTCCCTCTGGGGCACCCATCACCACAGAATGATGCTCTCTATGGCCCCCAAAGCTGTTAGAGGTCCTTTCTCACCATCTCAGGACATCACTACTGGGGCTAGGCTCTGAACAAGATAGAATGCCCTATGACAAATCAAGGGTGTCTTGAGTCTCTTTGCCCAGTCCTGACTGCAAGGGAATTTACAAGGTAAATATGTGAGATGATAATTACCTTTGCTGATAAGGGTTTGGGAAGGGGACCTCTCAGGTGAACCCTGCTGTAAGCTGCTGAAATCGGCTCAGAGGAAAAGCTGGCTGTGACTGCTTCAGCACAGGCTGAGGATGATTACTTCCAACTCAATTAAATGTCAGCAGAATGTTTATTGTTGCTATGCTTGTCTCTGAAGAACATAAATGTGCTAGGGAAATTTTTGCAAATTGACCAGGTACTAGCATGGTTGAACTTGAGCATTGAGATATCACTGCTTGTAATGTGACAGCCAAACTACAAATCTAAATGCTACTTGTTTGTTTATTGATTTATTTATTTTAAAGATATTTTTATTGGGGGCTCTTACAGAGCTTACAACAATCCACAAATCAGTTGTGTCAAAGATGCTTGTACATATGTTGCTATCATTTTCTAAACATTTACTTTCTATTTGAGCTTTTGGTATGAACTCCTCTATACCCCTCACTCCTATCCTTGTGAATCCTTGATATGCTATAAATTATTACTATTTTCATATCTTACACTGACCACTGTCTCCCTTCACCCATATTTCTGTTGTTCATCCCTTTTGGGGGAGGATCTTATGCATCAATTATTGCAATTGCTTTGCCCTTCCTTTTCTCCTCCCCTCATATTCCCCCGACCCTCCTGGTATCATTATCTCCAATTCTGTCCCTCTGTTCCAGTCCAACATATTCTCAATAACATGCTTTTTGTTTTATTAGGGGCCTTCTAGTGTCAGATACCTGGTGTGCTTCTTCCATGTGGGCTTGTTGCTTCTCTGCTAGATGGCTGTTTATTTAACTTCAAGCCTTTAAGACACTAGATACCATTTCTTTTGATAGCAAGACACCATCAGCTTTTTTTTTTTTTTTACCACATTTGTTCATACGACCATTTGTCTTCAAATGGTTTGGTCATGCCTGGCAGATGTGTATCACAGAATACCAGGTTGTTCTAGCAAAGTGCTCTTGCATTGAAGGGGGGCTTGAGCAGAGGCCCACAGTCCACCCACTTCCTAAAATTATCTCCATATAAATATATGTACATAAGCCAATACATCTATTTTAAGAATTAATATATTTGCATATGTACACATCTATATTTATACCAATATCCATAGCTCTACTTTCTAGATCTTTCCTCTGTTTCCTTTTAAGTTCCTCTTCTCCCACCATCACACATGTACTTTTTCTGACTCAATATTTCCTCTCAACTAGATTGCTGTTGCTCTAACATCCCCAAGATCTCTATCTTCTCATTGTTGATTTCACTATCCTAGTTCCCCCCTGTCTATGACATTGTTTTCTCACCACTTTCTCCCCCCCCCCACTTTTCTCCTGAGGTCCCCCTGGAACTATCAGCCCCGATGCTTCCTCCTGTGAGGACTAGAAAGGCACAGAGGACTGTAGGGTCAACAAGTGCTCAAGACAAGATGTCCCCTCACTGGAACATCTGGCAACAGAGGACATTACTGGGGACAGATGGTGGGGAGTGAGCCGGGCCTGACATCTCCCCCCACCCCCGACACAGTGAGGCAAATCAAGAGCATAAGAGATTCACTACAGGAGCAAAGCCAAGCCACAAAGTCCCTAAATGCTATTTAGAAGAGAGTATCAGGTTTATAGAATGTGAAAAGCATGGTAAAAACAGATACAATAATATTCGATTATAAACACAAATAGAATAGTAAATATTTTAGTATATTGTAATAGAAGTATAATTCTTTATAAAACACATAAAAGGAAAAAATGCCAAGGCCTTGCAGTGGATTCTGTCTCAAAGCAGCCCTGTGCAATGTTTCTAAGACTTTAAATCTTTACAGAGGCGTAGAGCCACATCATTCTCCTGGTGAATAACCGGCGGGTTTGAGTTGCCAACCAAGCAATGAACAGTCCAACGTTGAACTTAAAATACCTCCAGGAGCCCTTTAAGGCAAATGTAGACACTCAAAACAGAATTTAGAGCGTGTACAACCATGCAAGTTGACATCAACTCCTAGTGACCTTACAAGACAGAGTTAAACAGCTCACTGTCACATCATTATGTGATAGCGCAGAGTATATGCTAGGGATAGGGCACTATATAAAATTATTTACCTGACTGATTGAAAGCTTTTGGGAGGAAAGAGCCAATGGGGTTTTGGTTATGTTTGAACTGTAAACCACAGGTCAGAATTTGAAGCTACCAATCTTTCTGTGGGAGAAAGATGAGGAGCTTCTGCCAATATAAAGAGCTACATTTTGTTACAGATCAATTTTCTTCTGTCCTATAAGGTCACTATGAGTTGCAATGAAATCAGTGGCAGTGAGTTTATTTTTTATTTTTTGATTTGCAGAGGAAAAGATATCCCCAACTAAGTTGGGATATCCCCAACTAAGTGATATTTAATATGTAATAATTAGACAGGATCCTACTATTCACCTCAGGAATCTGGAACCTCATTGAAGAGGGAGAAAGAGCAAGGGGACTGGGGGAGGAAATTGAGTTTGCAATTTCTTTTTATTATTTTACTGGAGTTTGTTTGTAAAAGTGCCAAACCACTGTTGGACAAGACAGCCCTACTACATGGACTTCTGTATTCTTCATTGTTGTTTATTTGCCTTTCAGATAGTAGAGAGAACAGGATTTAAAAGTGGAAGGCAATTTGTTTGCATAGCTTAGTTGGGAAAACAAAAAATATGAGAAAGGGCGAGTAAAGTTTTATGAAACTTTTGCACTGACTCATTTCCACTTTGTGTTAAACCAGTTCCCAGAAAAAAGAACTGCAAACCCCTTGCTTGCACTCAGAGGGTTTACTTCGAAGAAAAGTCATGGAGGGCACTTGTAAGAAGCTGCTGAGAGAGGACTTGAGGAGAGAGAGACATAGAATTATGGTGCAATTACCATAGAGGTCTCAGCTGTTTGCACATGGAGCTTTGGTTCTGAAATAGCCTTTAGAGGAGTACCTGCCATATGAAAGGGACTCAGATATTGCCCCGCTCCCAAGAATCAGTGATTACACAGTAGCTGCTCCTGGTCCATACTATTGGGTAAGGGGATTTCCTTCCACAAAAACAATCTCAGAAGAGGCGCTCCTCCATCAGAAAGCCACTCCGAGCAGCCAGAAAAAGAAGGACAAAAACGGGACTCTGGATTGGGCCGAGCAGAACGACAACCATTCTAAACATCTAGTGAAGCACAGTCACTCAATTATCATTCAGCTAGTCCAAGAACTTTGCTCGTTCAGAACAGGTACTCTTCACAGTTAAAAACACATGTATCTCCTCACAGCTTCTCAAAATTCTGCAGGGGAGTCAAGGATAGAGTCGGTAATCGAAAAGCATTTGGAGGCAGTTTAGAAGATAAATTGCCAGGGGAAAGTGGTAGAGATTCTGAAAAGAGGAATATTGGTCACAGAACACAGAAGAGTGGAGGCAACATCTATAAAGTTAGTGTGCCGGAGGGGACCGCAGTAAGAAACATGCTTGCTCTCTCCCTGGCCTCCTCCCCCGCCCCGCTCTTAGACCAAATTTCAGAGGTACGGCAGACAAATTACAGAAGATAGAATTAAAATTGATTCAGCCCATGGGGTCTGCCTCTATTCCACCTAAATAATATTGAAGAGCCAGGGGCAGGTATAAGGAGAATTCATAATTTCACAGCCACACTAAAATCTATGAAAGTCACCAGAATGATAAACCTGCAAGAGAAGGGTGGTGGTGCGAGGAATGTTTTTTTTTTTTTTTAATAGGAGGAAGAATTCTGGATACCAATGGAAAAGAAAATACAATTGTCTTAGAGATTGATAAACTAGCAGGGAAGCCACATCTCTTCACCTCCAACTTCAGTAGAGAGATGGTCACTAGCACTGAGTTGATTCCTAGAGACCTTTAGTCCAGTGTCGAGCTTCCCCTTTGGGATTCCAAGGTTTAATTTTCTGCAGGACAGTCTCATCTTTCTTCTGTGCAGCATATGGTAGATTCAAACTGCTGACCCCGTGGCTAGCAGACTGATAGGGAGTTAGTCCAGTGTGCTACCAGAGCTTTCCGTGCAGAACAAGAGTCTAATTCCATACCAATCCAAGGCCAGTTACCGACTGACTTTCTATTCCTGTAAATGATAACAATCTGAGAATTCCACAGGGGAGCACTAATTCTGGATAACATTGAGTCTATTCAATGATATGTTTGGCATTAAAGATAAATCGATAGAAGAGCCCTAAGTAATTAGTTTCACTTTTCTACAGAGGCAAAAGTACGGTGGCAAAAAGGAGGCCTGTGTGGAAAGCAATATTTCTTCGAGTAATTTCAGAGATGTTTTAAGAACCGGATATCACCCAAAGTGTCTCCTAGGCAAGGATTCATGTCAGGCAAAACCTGAAAACATTCTGCAGATGTAGGAGAGAGATTTTGATTTGTAAATGTGTAAGAATGGCTATGAAAAATTAGGTTGTGCTTCAATGGTGAATTAGTGCCGTTTGCTTTGTACTTTAGAACTTCAGATTCAGGCACAGCAGAATTCATATTTAACCAACACCAAGACTGTGGAAGTCACCTAATCTGGTGTCAGTTTGAGGATTAAGAGTGTAGGGGTGGAGTCTAGCCAATCATTCAGGAGATATCTGATGAGACCTTTGTGTGGACATGACTTTCTCCTGAGAATTCTGAGAAATGTGGTAGTTCCTCCTTGGAGACAGGAATATTCTCTCTCTCCATTCACTTTCTTAGAGACTCACTACCAACAGTGCTTACTCCCTGGGAAAATTTCCAACTGACAAGATGATGATAGACCTCGAGCCCTGGAAGCTGGAGGAGCTCCTGGGAGACCTTTGCTAGTTCTGAGGTTCTTCTACCACCACTGGATACACAAGACTCTGTACTCACTGGCCTGAGGTTGTCCTGGTGCCATTGCATGTGCTTTGTGAGCCTGAAGAGGACTTATAGACCATTATCAGACATATGGGCTAATATGAGACTTCTGACATTGGTCTTGACTGAACTGGGATGTTTGCTTAATGTACAGTTGCTCTTGTATATAAAATTCTTTCTTATACACTTATGAGAATTCCTAGGGATTTGTTTCTCTAGTCTACCAGAACTAACAACAGAGACTTAAGACTTTTTGCAAATTGAGTTGCTTGTGAGAAACTGCATCTTACAACCTTGAAGGAACAGAGAAAACTACAAACCATGTTTAGTGTGAAAACCACAAAAAGGCCTCCTATGACCTCCTCTGACTTCACAAGAGAAGTCTGCCTGAAGGTCTACCTCACTGTCTCATGGTCTCAGCAGCACAGTCCTCTTCTCTGACCCAGAATGACTCCTTAGAGCTGCCCCATAGTCCCACTGCCATCGTCTGGTAGGCAAGGATCTCACACATGCTCCCTTAGTGTCTCTCCTTCCTTGTTTCTAATAGAATCCTCTCTCTTTCGGCATCAGAGATAGCACTCACATATAAAGATATAGCTTTGATGGGGGTTCTTGTCTTTTAGTATATCAAACCCACCAGGAAATCAAGGGTGGTAACTTGATCCAGAGCCTGTGGCAAGGGAGAAACTCAGAATCTCCCCTGGTCCTCGACCCACTTCATCCTATCCATTGGCATAACAGAGAACTTCCTCCAAAGTGGGATAATAACCATTGGCAAAGCTCAATAGATTGAACTCACTGCCAGTCAGTGGATTTGAAATCATAGCATAGAGAGTGGAATATCCAATATATCACAAAAGTAATTATGGCTAAATGAGGGATATTAATGAGCTGTGTCTCCTTTAGTGAGGGAAAATGATGTAGTATGGTGAAGAGGTTTATGGTAAAGTAGCTAACTGCAAGGGGTTCTGGACTCTTCTGATACTGTTACTTACTGTGGAGTAGATTCTGTTTCACAGATATGCTACGTCTGCAGAGCAGAACTGTTCTGTAGGTTTTTCTTAGCTGGAATCTTCAAGAAGCAGATTTCTAGTCTTTTCCATCAGTGGTCCCTCTGGGTGTGTTCAGACCATCATTTTTCAGGATGATTGTCAAGCAGAAACTATTGACTTCACTAATGAACAGCACCATCACCACCACAGACTAGATGTGTCCAAATAATTAAGCAGAACTTGGGACTCCATTTCCTGATCTGTAACCTAGGCATCTTATCTTTTGTATTAACAGTTTTATATGCCCAGAGATTATTGTTAGAAATTGTTATCATCAATTCCTAGCACACTGAATTCAGTCAATATGGAAACTACTTTTCTTGATAAGGAATCCTGGTGGGCTAGGGGGTTATACATTAGGCTAATAAGTCCAAGGTTAGCAATTAGAAATAACCCGTCTCTCCAAGTGAGAAAGATGAGATTGTTTAATGGCCCCCAAATCCACAGGGCTAATTCCACATGGCCTTATAGGCTATCTAAGGGTTAGAATGGACTAGATAGCTGTGAAGTTTTGTTCCTTACTGTTGTTATTAGTATTAATTATTCCAGTGATCAGAACCATAACAAACTTTACTTTAGATATATTTTAGAACAATATGAACTATGACCATAGAGGAACCTTTAAGAGTTTTTTGAGCAAAGTCATTGAGGTTTTCTAAAATAGCTTTCTAAATGGCAAGAAAGTATAAAGCTTTGGCATCATTTTTCCTAAGAAAATGCTTATTTATCTATTTTGAGAAAGCACATCATTACATAATTTGCTTGATTAGTCTTGCTTGATGATACTCACAGTTGAAGATAATGCCATTTGCAAACATATACTAATTGTTCATCGTGTGTCTATGCTGTTCTAATTATTTTACATGTGTGGGTCCAATTAACCCTTTTCAAAACCTTTTTAAGGGTTTTGGAAAAGAGGAAAATATTATGAGAATTGGAGCAACTTGCAGATTTTTAAGTGGCTGGGTTGACTAGGGAAATAAACCAGTGACTTTGTGTATTTATGTATATATAAAAAAAGATTTATATAAATAAATGGCACACAATTGTAGAAATGGGTGAGTTCAAAAACGAAAAAAAGACTCACTGCCATGTCAATTCTGACTCAAAGTGTCGCAGTAGGACAGGGTAGACTTACCCTTATGGGATTTCTAAGACTGTAACATCCCCTAGGAACAAAAAACCTACCCTTTTTCCTGTAGAGTTCCTGGTGCTTTTGAACCATTGACCTTGAGTTTAAAAGCCCGACTTGGAAATCACTAGGTCACCAGGTCTTCTTGTCGACAGTCCAAGCCAGTTCAACTTCTTGGGTCAGATGTAAACCGGCAGTTTCTGCTGACCTGTGTTTTGGTTGGTGTTGATGACTAGGAAGCCAGAAGATGAAGCATGAGTATCACAGGCATGGGGATACACAGCAGGGTCCATGTTAGTAGTCCACTCCTATTTCCTGAGACCAGGAGGTCTCCAGAGATGCAGAATCCAGATCCAGCAGTTGAAGAGTACTTCCACACACTGTCGATTTACACTAAGGGTAGGCCACAGCTTGGTGAAACCTCCCTCAATTATATGAAGGCGATGACCAGATAAAGAAGATTGTCCTCTTTAACTGCTTTGCTGCTTCACAGAAGGCCCACCTTGGAGTTGACCCCACTGTGTTAGATCATATCATGGAAGAAGCCTGGCCCACGTGAAATGACAGGGAGCCTAACTAAAACAATGGTGGGGTCAAGATATAACCCCAGGAAGGTTCTAAAGCCTGCTACCTTTAAGAGCAATTGGCATTATGGTTTAACTGTTTGTTCATGGGTCCTATGGAAATTTGTTAGAAGATATTACCCTGTAATGTCCATGAAATCAATTCAAGAGGAAAGCAAAATCTCTCAGGTCAGGAACTCTAGAACTGCATTACTCTATAATTGTAAATTATTCAACAATTTGATAAGGAACTGCTCCACTTTTTATTATAATTATTTTGGCATAAAATTAGCTAGCCCACAATTGTCAGTACATTGGCAGATATTATATAGCCATCCTCCGCCTTGTGAACTGATGCGATAACTTAGTCAGTTAAAAGGGGAGTTTCCTTGAAACTGTGAGCAGCATACAGTAGCATGGTTTCTATTGTGCTTCTGGCTCATTCTTCTCTGGTTCTCGGGATGTGAACCAGCATCACTGACTCAGCAGTTTTCTGCCAGACCTGCCATATTTGGGTTTGCAAGCTCCTACAACCACATGAGTTGGAAGGAACTTCTAGCTTGAACTCTAACCCACATAGTTGGAACTTTCCATCCTCCACAGCTGTGTAATTCTCCTGTGGAGCAACCAGGCGAGGACAATAATGTTTCTGAAGAGTAAAAATAAAGTTTTTGAGTACCCTACCCTAACTCATGGTCCTTGTAATTGTACCCCAATGCCTAAGAATAGCAAAAGGCTCACCACATGATTATGAGGATAAATTAATGAGAAAGAAGATGCCAGCAACAGAAACAGTCTAATGGACAAATGAAAACATTGCCTTGGCATTCCTCAATGGATCAGACTAGAATTTAACTGGAAAAATTTTCACTTTATCTTAGTCACACATGCCCGAAGTCCTTTCAATCTCCTTTTCCCCTATCAGATTCTTTTCACTGACATTACATAGTGATATTTTTTCTACTCCACCACACATGCAAAGTTCTTATTTCTCTATTACTAAAATTTGCATATTCCTCTTGTATCTCTTGCTTGGAGTTAAAGGAGATAAGTGTAACCTTACCTGAGCAGTTGGACACAGTGAGAGAGAGAGTTCTCTCTATATATAACCTTTTGTTCCTTGATAGGCAATAGCAGAGGGACACGGAGTAGAGTCAGACTGCATTCCGCATGCCTATTAGAATCACAGGAAAATGGGCACAGGGTGCACAGACAACTCAGGCATATGCCCTTCTTGTAACCTCCATTGCTGTCGTTGTTAGGTACTATGAGGTCGATTTTGACTCACAGCAGTCCTCTGTAGAAGAGACTGTGACAGTGACTAGTTCTGTCCCATCCTCACAATTCTTGTTATGTTCGAGCCGATTGTTGCAGCCACTGCCTCCATCTATCTTGCCAAGAACCTTCCTCTTTTTGTGTTGCCCCCTGCTTTGCCAAGCATGATCTCTTCCTCCAGGCACTGAACTCTCCTCGTCACATGTCCCTAGAGCCTGTCCTGAAGTCCCACAATTCTAACATCAAAACATCACTCAACTGTACCTCTCTGCAGACTTATTTGTTCCTTCAGCAGCCCACAGTGCTTTCCAAAAGCTTTCCTAGCCCTATACTCCAAGTGCATTGCTTCCATGGTATTTCTTATTCAATGTCTAACTTTCTCATGTGTATGAAGCGAGTGACTATATCATGGCCTGGGTCCGACTCTTGAAAGAGGGTTGAGAAGCAGTAGATTTACCCCGTGCTATGTACCATTTGATTTCTTGACGGCTGTTCTCATGAACATTGACTATGGATTTCTTTAATAGAATTATTTTATAATAATAGACAGCCTTATCTCCCTCCTGTGGAGCAACCTCCTACCTAGTGAGAATATCAGTCTAAAACCAAACACATGGTTTCACCGGGTTCATTGATATCTTACCCCCCACCCCCCACACACACGCACGAAACAAACTCAGTGCTATTGAGTTGATTCTGACACACAGAGACAGAAACCTGTGGGTTTCCTTGGCTATAAATCTTTACAAGAATAGAAAGCTGCATTTTTCTCCCTTGAAGATATTCATTAGGTCAGAATAATATGAAGAAAAAAATAACCCTAGATGGCGACAGGGAACTTAAAATGCATACTTAGTTTAAACAATGGCTCTAAACTATATGATAAGAGGAAAAACAGCAAGCATTCAAATTTCCTGTATCCTAAAAGGAAATTTCTGCTGTTTTTATGTATTTTCTGCCCCCAAATAGTCTTATAAAGGTAATGAAATTACTTTTATGATCTTTCCCATAAAAGTGATGAAAAACATCTTTTAGAACTGATGTGCTCCAAATTAAGTTTTAGCTTAAGTATACGTTGTATAAGTATATTTAAGTATACTTAAGTATACTTTGGTAGACATAGGAAAGAGGTTTTGAAACCTACTTTTAATTTTAAAAATTCACCTTAACATTAAAAAAGAGATGTATGCATAACCTGTTACTAAGGTACTTTACTAAAGGTACTTTATGATCATTTTATAATTCTACATTGCTAAGAGAAATACAGGTTGAATGCAGCTGTCACCAGAAAGGGAAAGACAGTTCTGAGAAGATTCTAATTCTTGTCTGATTTTCAGTGATCAAAGGACTAGCTTCTGTTTTTTGATTGGGAAACTGAGATGTCCTGAGATTGGTCTAAAATATAAAGAACCTTATGGGTTACCTTTTCTGCTTATGGTAAGCAGTTGTTTACCATGGTTATCTTGAAACTACAGCTAATGTGAAACATCTGCCCATGACTTACACAGGGCATGAACTCCAAAACTAAAGGCATATATGCTCTATGCATTCTGATATCAAAGAGGAGGCCATCAAGACAGCTGTTGTTTCCTCCCTAGTGTCACAGTCAACAAATTTATGTTTTTTTCTTAATTGACATTAGCAAGATGACTCTGCTGCTTCATGGATGGATCCATATTATTCATAACTGTGAATATTGTAATCTTCCATGTATACTTATCTGAACATCAGTATTTACTAAATCATGAGAAATGGTTTTTGTTGTTATTGTTTCACACCTCTTGAGCCCAAAGTATATAGAAAAATGCCAGGCAGTACAAATTTTGCAAATTGACTTTGGAATATGTATTTTTACAAGACAGTAGCCTTTCAAAAAGCCTAACCAGATATTGTTAATACATTTTAATAAATCATAAAAATATTATTATATTTATTTCTCATAAAATATACAATGAGCTTTCTTTCCTCAGGTTACTTTACATATATTTCAAAATCCATATATGGAATTACAGATTAAATTTTGTTTCCTAAAGCTGTGTTGAAATTACAACCACTGTATCCGTGAATGTGAATCTGTATCTTGGAAATAGGATTTATTTTGTTTACATTTATATATTTTTTGCTGTAATATGCATTCACCAGTGTAAAGTAATTCTAAACTTAATTCTTTCTGAGTGATATCTTTAAAAAGAACTATGTATGCACAGAGAAATACAAATAGATGAGGGAAAACATATTTGAAGGTCCCTCTACAAACAAATAGAAAACACCAAGAGCTACAGAAACTGAAAAAATATATAAGGATTTCCAACCAAGTGACAGAGAAAGAAGGTACTTGCTGTGGCAGAGTCTCGAATTAAGTTTCTTCTGAGGAAGCTGATTTCTGTTCATACTCACTGGTAGCATTTTTGTTATGAAAGCATTAGATAACAAAGACAGAGCAGTTGCTGAGCTTTCACTTCTGGGGGAACAGTGACTGGAACTTATGTTGGTCTGAGACACAGAGTGCAGCCATAACAGAACCTGAATCGCTGTGGGAGCATCTTTGCATCTGGGGAACTGGCAAAACCCAAGAGCCTTTATGAGATTCTTATCGAAACCCTGACATTCCTCCAAAAATATTGTTAGTAACAGTTTACTGAAAAGAGAGGGAAGGTTATGGGGCACAAGAGGAACGGGAGAACTTATTAAGCAGAGTTTAAAAAGCTTAGAAATGGCTTCCTGCAGTTACGAGGCAAATGGAAACACACCAAATAAACTGGATGGTTTGACCTATGATGACCTATGTTGTAGTTAGGGGTAGTCTAGTCGGTTCCAACTCATACTCACCCTATGTATAACAGAAGAGACGCTGCCCAGACCCAAGCCCTGCTCACAATTGTGGTTTTGCTGGAACCCACTGCACAACCCCTGAATCAATCCTTCTCATTAAGGGTCTTCCTGTTTCCCCTTGGCCCTCTACCGTGCCAAGCTTGGTATCCTTCTCCACAGGCTTCATAACAGGTCTGAAATACATAGACAGTGTCTCAACATTCTTGTTTTTATCACCACTAGGGTAATAAAAGTTAGAATAGCAATGATGTCTCAATAAATTTACAAAGCAAGTTATATTCAAAGATTTGGGGAATCATATTAAGTGATGCTAAGGGCTTGCTTGGAATATTAAAATGAGCAGACTCATCAAAAAGAAAACAAATGCAGAAAGAAATAGCTGTATGATGCATAGCTTTATATCTGGGTCAATACATCTAATATTAAATATCAGTGTCACCATTTTCCTCCTGTATAATAGTTTGGGAAGTTACATTGGCTCATGTTTAGTTAAACCTAACAGAATAGATATAATTATGCAATGTCATCTCATATAATTGCTATTAACAGATAAAAATATTCTAACTACAAATCACAGCTATAGAAAAATATATATTATGGTTGGACAGAGAAGCTTTGCTAAAAATCAATAAGCACTATTGACATGAACTTGGGTCAACATGTGCCAAGTTGGAGTGATTATTTCTACCCACAATAAAACTAGTTTTGAAATAATTCATTTGAAGCATCCCTGGAAGAGTCCTCTTGCAACTATTTTACAGTCACTGGAGTTACAGTTTGTTTTTCACTGAAGACTAGTAAAGACACAGTCAGAAAGGATTGTGCAGACTACTACTGATAGTGATTCCTTGGCTCAGGATTGTGATCTGAGTACTAGTGTATTATTCTCCATGTTGCTATGTCTGAAATATTTTGTGATACATTATAAAAATTATAATTTAATTAAAATTTGTTTGTACTTTAAATTATGTATTTGACAAATATGTGAAATAATTTAGGTAGAAGTGCTAGTGATGTATGAAGGGGTATGGATTTTGTTAAAGATAAACAATATATATTAGGACTACTGATTACAAGCATATTTATTTTCTGCTTTGCTGGTTTTTATCTCTTTAATATCCTCTCTTTTCTGTACACCTGAACACTTCTCCTCCTTAAAGGATATTAACTTCCATTTTTAGATATCAATTCTGCCCTGATTGAGATAAGGTAGAAGAGGAACCTAACAAAATATAGTCCAGATAATGTCAATTCTTGACACTACCAATATTTGTCTAGAACTAATGAAAGTGGATTTTTTTTAGACTATTGGTGAGGGGATTGTTTTTCATTAAATTCAGTCTTATTTAGATAAGATTTTATAAAAAGAAAAAAACATATACCTACCATTTTGATAAACATAATTGCAGTACCAAACTTACTGTTTTAGAGAGTGGTATTAAAAATGCTGTTTATATATGCCTTACCTCATCCATCATTTATTTGTTAGTTAGTTCAAGTTTCTAGACTGAGGTACATTAGGGAGAAGGATCTTATGGTCTACTTCCTTAAAAATTAGCCACTGAAAACCTGCAAATAGCATCAGAACAGAGTCTGATAAAGACGGAATTTATGGTTGGAAGGAACTCAGAATGTAACTGGAGATAAACCAACTTCTCAAAGTAGAGTTGCTCTTTTGCTATGCATACAGTGAACCTTTGAGGATCTTTATTTACTAATGTGACATCCACGAATTGAAAAGTTGCATCTGCAAACACCCATTAGAAATCAGAAGGAAAATCTATGAAATCAAGGAAAGTGGAAAGTCATAAAATAAGAAATGGAATACATAAAGACCAATCAGAATTCTAGGCATTAGTGAAGTGAAATGGTCTGATATTGCTCATTTTGAGACAGAAAATCATATAATCTATAAAAAATTAAGAAAGAAATGACAGGTTGAAGAAGAATCCTATTCTATTAAATATCAAAAAATCTTAACGTCCAGATTCATCCGGAACTGTAAGACTGTTGAGGATAACATAACAATAATATGCCTATAAGGTAGGGAAGAGAATTCGAAGTACTTGCTGATGAAGATCTAAAATTGTAGCATTCAGTATGTTTTATATATGTTCATGTATAAGTATAAGTTCATGTATAAGTATGTTCATGTATAAGCTGACAAAACAAAGATGATCATACACATTTGGACATTCTTCTGTAAAGTGGTGAAATTGATGGTAACTGTAGGGTTATTTCACAGAGGACATAAACAAATTTCACTACAACTTATCCTTCAAAATAAAATTTCACATTGTACACACCAAGCAAAATTAAGATATTTTAATGCCTAAAAATAACTATTAATATATAGTTTGTGCAAAATATGCAGAACAAATTCATCTTTCTGTACTTATCTCAATTTATAAAATCTTTTAAAACAATCGCAATTAACAGTTTTCCTTGTTAACATGAGCAAAGCTTTACAAATTAACAAGCAATATCTTGAAAACAAGAGAGAAGAAAATAAGATAGGCAAAGGAGGTATTAAATAACTAATATAAATAGCACATTTGAAATGAGGCTCCACTATTTAATGTGGAAGCTTTGAGGACTAAAGTATCCCTAACCCAAGCCATGATATTTTTATTTGCCTCATATACATGTGAAAGTTGGACATTGAATAAGGAAGGTTGAAGAGTAATGGACCAATTTGAATTATGGTGTTGGTGGAGTAGATTGAAAATACTAACCATTGCCAAACAAATAAACAAACACATATATTGTGGGACTGTTCCTGGCAGGACCTGTGGAACTAGAGGAAAGGCATGGAAAGTGCAGGTTGCTCCTATGCCTCCTGGAGTGGTCTTGAAGCCCCTGGGTAGAAATCAGCACACTTAGGTAGCTGGAACCCGCATTTCCAAGTCTCCTGGAATATTCCAGTCTTGAGTCAGGTTGCAGCTGCTGGGTATCCCATGTTTCCATGATTCCTGGAAAAAACTTCAGCCTCCAGGCAAGTAAGACCCCAGGCTAGCTCACCTGAGAACCTTCTGCTTTGACCTCTGAAACACAGTCTATCAGAATGCTTTTGGCTTCCCCATAGTACTGGTAAGATCTTATAATGCAACTCGGTGGTTGGTCCTGTAACATGATTGGACAAATTGGTCCAGTAAGACAATTGGATGGGTTGCCTCAGCCAGCCACACCTTATTTGCATAACCCAGCTGGTAGCACCTCATTACCATAGTGTGGGCCTATCGTTTTCAAGGTGCAAACTTGTTACCTTATAAGGATGCATTTGGAAACAAGGAAGTATGTGAAAGAAGTTATTTGATTGCTTAATAAAGCATATATAAGTCTTGCAAAAGCTGTAATAAAGTTAGGTTTGCACCATAGATCCTAATCTCCAGAGTCTGTGTGGATGTGTTGGTCACTCTATTTCTCACGCCTCTGCATGTTGAGCCTGTTCCCACAATACATCTCAACAGAAACACAGCTAAAATGCTCTTTATTCAATCCAAGGTTAACCTGAACTATATGAAGTAGAACAAATTAGCAACATCAGAGGAAGTGCATCCTGCTCATGAAAAGGGGAGCATTTGTAAATCTTACTATGAAGATCAAAGCTTACACTTTCAGTATGGATTACAGCACATAATAAAGAAAACAAAAATTCTTGTAACATCATGACAAATGGGGGCTATATTAAAGTTGTTAAGGGTTTAATTTTACTTTGATCCTCAATCAGTGCTTGTGGAAACAGTAGTCAGATAATCCCAGGGGATACCACAATAGGCAAATCTTCTGCAAAAGATTTCAGAGGGACTAAGGCATACCTAGCTCAAGTCATGGGATTTTTCCATGTCCTTGCATATATATATATATATATATATATATATATATGCCTAAGCTGAAAAATGAAAAAGAATCAATGATGAAGAACTGATACAGTTAATGAAGAAGAATAGATACAAATTTAATTATGATGTTGGAGAAGAATATTAAATATACTATGAGCTTCCAGAACAATTAATTCTGTCTTGGAAGTACAGCTAGAATGCTGTTCTAGAAGTAAAGTTGACAAGATTTTTAGTCACACGGTTTGTGTATCTTTTCAAATCAGTTCCTACAGAAGCACATCATACTTGGTGAAGCAGAGGGTTAATCCAAAAGAGGAGGCCCTGGATGAAAGGTATTGACAGTGGATTCAGTAATGATTGAGAGGATTGCTTAGGACTAGGCGATTGTTCTAATGTGCATGAGGTGTTCGTGTCAGTCAGGTTTTTGTGTCAATTTGGCTGGTCCGGATTTCAGTAGGTTAACAATAATCACCTTTAATATGATAGGTACTTCATGATGTGATAGAAGTCAAAGGTTGTGTCAAAGCTCTGTTTCCCCCAAAGACGTGGATAAGATCTTTGCTTCCCTTCCAATTTCTGGTGGTTCCCAAGGTTCCTTGACTTAAGATAGCATGTCTCACATCTCCCTGCCTCTAACTTCACTTGCCTTGTTTCTTCTATTTGTTTTTTCTGTCTCTTATAAGGACAAATAGCACTGCATGTTAGAGTACACTCTAAAGTCAGAAAAGATCTCACTTTGAGATTCTAAACATGATTACCTCATATATTTCCAAATAAGTTCACATTTACAGATATTGTGTATTAGGATTTTGAAATACATTTCTGGGTAACACAATTCAACTCAATGTAATACCTTAATACCTATTCAATGTAGGTCACTATGATCCTTTTCCAACAAGTGTATTCCATGAAACCCTATTGATTTTTGGAATTGTTTAGATGGACAGATATTTTTAACATTCTGTTTAATATTTTGTAGTTCATCAGACTTTTGAAATGTCATAGTCCCAATTTTAGAACATCCTTCAGAATCTTCTGTGCTGTAGGCAAGTGCCTTCCTCAATACTTAGGGCATCAGGGTCAGAATCAACCACACTGACATTCTCAGTGACTTTGGCACATGAACTAATTCAGTGACAACTGTTTTCCCTGCCTCTGACCTTTACAACTGCATTTCTGATGAATGGCACCCTAGGCAACAACATTTGACAAGTGTGCTTATGTGTCTGAAATCACTTAAGAAGTTAAAAAGAAAAAAGACAAAAATGAAAAAGCAATACAACAACAAACTAAACCAATTTAGGAATACCTATGATTTTCACATGGATTTATTGCTTAAAAATGCATTTATTTTCTAATAAATAATTCACTTCTTGAATTAGTTTTTAGACAGAGAGACCCATTTGTGTTTCAAAAGGTTTAAGCAAGAGTGATGACTGAGTGTTTAATATACACATAATCTCCAGCTAGCACTGGTAAGGTCTCTATGGATTTTTGCCATGTTATAGTGCACAGCTGCAAAATCTGCTTGGTAATCTCCCATTATGTAATTTTGTGGCAGTTTTTATCAGAGCCAATGCCCCTACCAATAGTAGTGGCATAGTTGGCATCAGCCTTTGGCTTCTAGCTTCATATTGAGTGATTGCAAAGGGAAGGCAATCACCTAAGGAGGCCTTCATGATGAAACTATCTGACAGTAAGATGTACTGTGTGTAAGTACATGGAGTTGCAATCAGGAACCGTAATGGAAATCAAGTGAGAGGACAGACCCTCTGGGCTAGAATGATGTCAGGGTGGTGATGGAATTTGACATATATATCAAATTCAGATTTTGTGAGATCTGCACATTTCAGTTAGGAAGAGAGGTGGCATTACAATATATGCAAGGCATGTTTGGGAACAGTAGATAAACTCTAGTGGAGCAAAAGAGTCATGCTTAGAAGAATTGTGAGATGAAGTTGAGAATGAAAACAGAGCACAAGAATGTAGAGGGTCATGGCAGTGAAAGGTTTCTGGAAGCTATCCTGTAAACAATAGCAAGTCTTTATTGGTTCTTTAAAATAGCTAATGCTGGGGAACAAAAGTTTTACATTGTTTTTGTGCCAAATTAGTGAGTGTCTGAGAAAGCTCTTTCTTAATTGAAGCTGTGGTATAAATTGGGCTGTATGTCATTCTCTGACTTGTAAAAATAATTGGATTAAATTCAAGTATTGGCTTCAAATCAGCTGTCTAAGAGAGGCCATAAATATAGTTACCCCAACAGTCCTACCCCTTTGAATTATTGTTGAATGAACAGCAATGTTATGCCTATAAGGCTATTGGTAACAAATGAAATCAAATTATATGGTATTTTGGGAAAGACTTAAGTTTATAGCAACTTGTAGCATCAAAATAAAGCTTAGCGTCGGCATATGGAGCCCTTGGGGTGTTGCAGTTTACATATTGGGCTGCTACACAGAGAGTTAAGATTCAAAACCACCAGCTGCTCTCTGGGAGTAAAATGAGTCTTTTCACTTTTGTTAGGATATACAATCTCAAAAACCCACATGGGCAATTCTCCTTTCTCCTAGAGTCACTGTGAAACAGAATTGAGGAAAGGGCAATGAGTTTTAGTTGGTTAGGAGAATAAATAGTCTAGAAAAATGGCTGCAGTAAGTAAATTAATATCCTGTGGATAGAGGGGATTGAACAAAGCCCCCATAAACATGCAATGTGAACCTGAAGGAAATGTCACAAACAAATCCCAGAATGGCAGAAATTATTCCCCAGACCATAAGCTACTATAGATCGGAGGGATGAAGAGACATTAGTTCAGCAAATAGCATTAGGGTTTGAAAGAGAGAGGTGAAGAGTTTTCCTGGGTAAAATAGCCATGTATAAAGACATTGAACATTTTTGGAGATCACGGTGTTCTACAGAAATTGGAAGGCATGTATTGTGCCTGTACTGGAAATGGAAGAAGAGAAATGAGTCTAGAAAATTAATCAAGTGTCAAAGATCGCCCTATGTGAAAGAAGGACACTTTATATGCTAATCACAAAAATAAATTGTCTTTTCAAATGTTTGCACCTGTACAAAGACCTATTATTATTATTTTACTAGGCGATTTATTCATCTTCATAAAATTTTCTATTTGCTCTGCTATATTCATTCAGAAAGTCAAATCAATATGAGTCAGTTTACATAAGTGGGAAATGTTGATTCAGGCAAAGATGTATATGAAATGTGCCATGCATGTTTTATGTAATGTATAGTATGAAAAACTAGCCAGGATAAGCGGAAAGTCTGTCAAGTGAATTTTTTCATGCAAATTTCCAAAAGTGGCAAATTAGTTAGTGAAGGTTGGAAAGAAGAAATAACCATGACGTCTACTATTTGGGAGTCAACTCTAAACACTGTGATTTAATTGTGAAAGTCATTCTTAAATTTCTGCTTGGCAGAATGTTTGATGAAAAATCCTAGATGAGCCTTGGATGGCATGATACACGGGGAAAGAAATAAAGAAAAAGTAAGCCAAAGTCACAGAGCTTGATTTCACGGTCAAAGCTTGGATACTGAGGTCAGCCCAAATTGGATTGAATTGTTTAAGGATCTATAGTAGCGCTATGGGCCAGAAGTGGGGAAGATAATTATAAAGTCCACAGCTCAAACCCCCTGGTCACTCTGTGAGAGAATGATGAGGCTGCACATGCCCCAAAACATTTATAGTTTTAGACACCCTTTGTACGGTTACTATGAGTCTGAACAGATGTGATGATAATGGAGTTTACTTTTAATTATATATACAACAGCAAAAATCAGTTCTTCCCCTTGGGAATTTTATCTGCCATTGGACATGAGGACAATAAGCAGTTTTTTGCCCTGCAAGATGGTGATAAGAATTATGAAAAAAAAAACCATAAAATAAAGTGCTGTTGAGAAACAGGAGTTGGGCTGAGTCCCGGTGGCAGTAAGTGGTTGAGTGTGGAACTGGGGCCCGCGGAATTGGCGGTTCAAATCCAGCGGCGGCTCTCCAGGAACAGCGCTGGGTGGCTCCCACGACCACCAGAGGCAGTGATGCCCATAAAAAAGAAAGAAAGAAAGAAAGAAGAGTCCAGTTGCTGTAGTGGTTATGCTTGGGCCATGATCGCATGGATAATGCTTGACACCCCCAGCAGCTCCTCAGGAAAAGACTGGCCTGTCCACTCGGCTAAACAGTTACAATCTCAGAAACCCACGGCGGGCTCACTAGGAGTCAGCCCTGACCCCATGACAGTGAGTTTGGTGGGAGTTTTGCATAGTATTCCAAGGAAGAGTCCTCACACAGAAACAAGCCCACTACCTAGGAGGCGAATCAAACGCACAGGGAGCCCATGCAGGGTTCTGGACATGCTACTTCTTTCCTGAGTATCTTGGGTGTTAGAACCACTGACTTTGGTTAACGACTTATCCCAGAGTGCCACTCGAGCCTCTCTGAACAAAGAGATCCCTGCAGATATCTGGTAGAAGATGGACGTAAATTGATGCTGAGGGAAATTGGGCTTTCAAGGTACAGCCAGGATTCCATATTACATGCTTAATGAGCTTAAGGAAATATAACCTTAAACACCTGCGTTAGGATAGAGTTGCATTTAAACAGCATCCTAGAGCAACAACAACAACAAAAAAAAAAACACTCGAAGGAATAAGACAAAGTCCATCATAGAAAGCACAGAATTCAGCAATCTCAATCTGCAAGGTTAAAAAAAAAAAGCCCAGTGAAGCAAATTATGGGCCAAGTGAAGTATAGGTTAGAAATCGCGTCCTTTAACCCTAGGTGGTTGATCCTTTATCAATTGTCCTTTCTTATAAGGAAGAAGAAATAGTCTCGGGAGTTGTGCACACTAACCCCCTAGCTGTAGTCTGAATACAATAATCAGCATGGCTCATGTCCCTTGCTCAAAATGGCACGACAATTCAGAAGCTTCCTGCCATTTTTTCCCATGAAATGCCTTCTATATTTTACTGAGAACAGACAGGCCATTTTTTTTTTTAATGTACTAAAACTTCTTTTTTTCTGAGCTTCTCCAAAGGAGTAGCATAAAAGCACTTCTTTTACACTTTAGGGAAAATTAAACCTCATTTTTGAAAGGAACTTTGGTTACTTTTAAGAAAGATTAGCCAATGGCCTCCTGTTAACTCTCCAGGGGCATTGAAGATAATTAAGGGTGATTTCTCTCTCTCTCTCTCTCTCTCTCTCTCTCTCTCTCTCTCCATTTCTTCTTTTTTTCCTGTTGTGAGTGGTTTGTGAAATATGAATCTTTTGCTATTTTCTATCATTTTAGTCTTTATCTGCATTTTTTTTTGGTGTTCCTTCAGGCATCTTTCCATAGCAAGTCCCTTTGAATCCTTTCACTCAATGAAAGAAAAAAAAAACCAGCACAAAATGCAGTTACAAGTGGAGCCCATTCCAAATGAGGGGGACTCCATCCAGGTGTGTCGGAGTGGAGGTGCTCTTCGCAGAGTTTTCAGTGAAGTACAGCTTCAGGACTATCTGCTGAGGTACCACTGGGAGAGTCGAGTATCCACTTTCATGGTTAGCAGAGATCCCTTCATCAGAACTTCTTGCAAAGCTGAACAACCATTACTATTGTCTCACTGCTCACCTTCCTTTCTTGTACCGGGATGCTGGGGCAGACCCAGAGAAGTCCTGTCAAACCATGCTGCTCTGGAAGGAGTTAATGGGTGTCTCTTGTCAAATAACATCAACATCCATGATTCTGCCATGATGCATTCTTAAAGAGGATACTGTATGTCCTTCTGACCATTTTTGTTTGCTTGCTTTTTGTTGCTTGTTTACATACAACAAAATACATTTTAGCATACACACTTTAAAATGTTCCCGTCAGTACCAGGGTCCAAGTGGCAGATCTCGGATCCGGAGTGATCAAGTACAGCCTCTAAGCCTCCGGGTCTTCCCTCCACCATCAGGCCTCTCCCAGTGGAGATCATGGAGCATCTCTTGCCCACGATGGTCAGGATCCGACAAGAGTGCCTCGTCCACCACATGGGTGACACCGGTCAATTGGAGACCATGACTCCTATTTACCATGGGGCCTGAGGCGCTCTGTGAAAAGGAGCCGACGGTGTTTTGCAAATGTTCTGAAAGGAAGAAACAAGACAAAAGAATGGCAGATGATGAAAGCTTCCCTGGCTAACTCACATAAAGCAATCGCACCCATGATCCAGTGCCATCTTAAAATCTGGAACCTAGGACAGAAGCTGGGTGAGTAGGAAGAAAATAACATGGGGCCAAAAGGAGGAGACATTTGAAACAGTGAGCGCTCATCTCCATTATTAGCTCTAGAGGGAAATGTTTTGAAGCAATACAGTTTATCATCTCCATATTTTGTCTCTTCTCGGCCCTAGGAAGCTTTCAGCCAGGGGTTAATGTTCATTGTTTGAAATATACTAATGTTGGTTATGGATTATTTTACCCTTCTCCTGGCAATGTTGCATTTAATTAGAGAATTTTATTCCTGGTTAAGAAGTCACTTCAAAAAAAAAAAAGAAGACGTCACTTCAACCATTTGTATTCTGGGAAGCAGCTTATTCAAATCAATATCCCTTCCCTTATGGTTTACATAATATTTACAGAAGCCCCTGTTGTTTCATCATGGCAAGGAAAAACACAGAATTTTCAAGTTCTCATTCTTTGCTTCATATTTCATTAGCTTAAGTGTTTGTCCTCATTCATCCGTGGAAAAATAAAATGCTTGTTAACCAAATTTTGGTTAACAGTTTTTTTCTCCCTGAGGCTTCTAAAGTTTGGCTGACACTCAGCTGACTCAGCATACAACCTCTCCTTAACATTTTGTTACAACTCTATCGTTATTCTATGTAAACTAGCAGACAGACAAACACTGAACAGCTCAGTAGAGCACTGCCACTTAGGATAGGTGAACATAAGCATGTGTCTCTAAGTAAAGTGACCAGATTTTAAGTGGAAAACCATTGACCGGGGGTGAGGGTGGGGTTCTTGATTAAAAATTTAGTCTATATGGGGCAACAAAAATTTTCATAGAATGTAAAAATAGTATTGTAATATATTTAATTTTAAAATGTCGTGGGACACTGGACAAATTGTTAAAAAGCGGGATGTCTGGTCACCTTACTCTATTGTCAAAGAGAATCTAATACCTTCAATTACTGTAGATATCTAGGATTATCATGTAAAATCATACATTCCTTACACATACCATTGGGAATGGCAATTCCACGTCTAAGGATTCCCCAAATCATTCTGAAATATATGTGAAAATATTAATCTGTGACATATTACTAGGGCAGTCATACAATCTCATTCCAAACCTCTGGAATAAATGTGTAATGGAATGTATTTTAAAAAATATATGAAGACAACACATTTGTGTGTCACCTATTTCATAGCAACCACAATAGTTTGGGAGTAACAGACATATCTAAAATCTCACTACTGCTGTAAAGAACTGTTCGAACAGTCACATTAAGTCATATAAACAAAGACCATATGAAAGTTTATTATTGCATGCATGTGTTTGTTTTCCTCTTATAGTAATCACTTACATGTGCAATACCAAATGTAGTTTCAAAGCAATGCAAACATCATTTTCCTAAATCCTTTGAAAGCACAAATTGCAAAGCTCAATCTGACTTATGATCTGAACTTTTATCAAGTTACCAGTTGATGCTGAGACTGATGCTGCTGGTTTGAGTGGATCGTATTTTTTTTTGACATTACTGCCCTCTGGTGGGAGTGGGAAGCCCAGTCTTGCTGCTACTGGATTTGAACCAACAAGCCAGTGGGCCACAGTCCCGCACTCAACCACTACACCACTGGGGCTCAGCCAGATCGTACTTTTAAAACATTAATATAGACCACCAATACTTTGTACCTGTTAATTTTCATGAATAATATTTGACACAATTGCAATCTAAGCATGCTGCTTGTATGCACTCACACATATAGGCAGCAAGTTATATATATATATATATATAATATAACATTATATATATATATACATACTACATCAACATAGTTGATTGCCTCCAAAAGGAGACACATCTATGGGACCAATATTATAATCAAGTTAGATATCTGAACATGAACCAGGAGCTAGTTTCTTTTTTCCACATATGACATAACTTTATTAAATTTTCTATTGGAAAAATCTGTGGTACTGTGGCTAAACAAAAGATAATGTCAATAGAAAATAACAGGAAATTAAGACTTTGTTATATATGAATCCAGGAGGCATTTCTATGTCATGCTAAGAACTACTCATTTTAAACTGCGTTCCTCTATCCTGCTAAAAAGGCAGACCTCTGGAGAAAAAAATCCATAGGGAGGCAATTTACAAACCGCCTTGAGAATTAATCCCCTGAAGTTCAAATCTAAGGAACAGACAAAGCAGGCAGGCTTGACTGGAGGTGCAATTTGAAGGACAGAGTGACCTGGTGAGTGAGTGGTTGCAATCTATTATGCATGACCAAGAATCTTCAAACAGATTGCCTGCGGAATAGTCTGGAATTTAAACATAATGAAAGACTATTTATTACATATTGATTTTTAGTAATAATTTTATTGGGGGGATCTTGCACATCTTATAAATAACCCATCATTCAGTTATATTGAACACACTTGCACATATGTTACCATCAACGTTTCCAAAACATTTTCTTTCTACTTGAGCCCTTGGTACCAGCTCCTCTTCCCCCCTCCTTCCCTCATTTGTCCACCCTCATGAATCCTTGATTAATTATATAGCATTGCTGTTATTCCGTGTCTTACAATCCATGGCTCCTTTAACCCACATTTCATTTATCCGTCCCCCTCAGAGGTGGGCTGCATATATCCAACCTTTCTTTGACTCTTTAAAATGATAAGAATTGTTGTAGAAGACTATTCAGTAATATCAGTCAAAAATGATTAAGCATCTAAAGATAAAGGCTTTTGTTCCAAACTGCATAATCATTCCTAGTCTTCAAAGAGATCTTTTGCTTTATTCAAGCACAATTTCCTTGATGAAATTTCACAACTCATCTGTTCTTCAGTAATTAATGGTCAATGCATCAAATCTGCCCTCATGATGGTCTCAAAGTTCAGCTGGACTATATTAAAAATTGTGTTTTGTCTGTGTGGACTTTTAACAATTTTCTTCACCTAGAACCAGGACTTGAGCAATTGTTGGTTTGTATCATAGATGGTCTCTGGCCTTGCTGACAGAAAATATGGAGCATCTCCAGGATCTTTTTCCATGGATGTAGTTGATATGATCACCTATGATTGCCAGACCATCAGCAAAATCTATGTGCATAGGTACTGTTTATAACATTGAGAAAAAAAAGGTATTTCCAGTGGATAGGTCATTGATTTTACACAAATCTCTCATGTAATCTCCAGAGTAATTTCTGTCACCAAAGCTGTATTTTTCAAAAATCAATCCTTCTTAGTTTCCCAACTTTTATATTCCAATCATCAGTAATTATAGTAAAATCTTTATTTTATGTTTGACTACTTTTAGATTACAGATGTTGGGAGAAATTTTCATCTTCGTTACTTTCAGCAATTGTGCAAACTTTGAATAACCATCATATTACCTGGTTTTTCATATAGTATATCACTGACAGCATTCTATTTCAGGTGAGCTCTTTAGGCTCACTCTTGAAATCCTCATTTTGACAATGAATGCAATAGTGTTTCCCTTCAATTTGTCAGTCTCAGCAGAGCATACTGTGATTATTTGATCCAAAATGCCAATAAAAGTTCATTCTAGCATATTTATATCTATTTATAATTGCTTTATTTCATTTTTTACAATTTCCAAATTTGCTGGTTTCATGATTCATATATTTATTCCATATGGCATAGTAAGTTATCCATTGAGCTGCTACCCATAAGATTCATAGATCACAAAGACCACCTCCACCTTAGAGGAAGATGAGACTCTGTCCTCCTGTAAAAACTTGTAATTTGGGAAATGACAGAGGCAATTGTCCTCTGTCCTGTGGGGTCACTATGGATGGGAATTAAGTCAATGGCGGTGAGTTTCTGTGTTGATGGGTGTTCACAGGTGTCTCGTCTCTTTTAAGTTGTGCCACATCAGCAAATGAAGGTCCGTTCATATCAAAAGTGGACCTGGGGCTGAGCGGCGGTGGTGCAGTGGTAGTGCGCGGGACTGCAGCCCACTGGTATGGAGGTTCAATTCTAGCAGTGGGGCTGGGTCTCCTACTCCCACCACCGGAGAGCAGTGATGCTCCCCCCCCCAAAAAAAAGTGGACCTGAGGCAGCTCTTCCCCAACAGTATTTTGAGGGTCTTCCATTACGGGCAACTCATCTTCCAACACCATAATTAGATGTTTCAGATAGACCTGAGTGCGTCCCTTTTCAACTTTCATTCCCTTGACTGTGATGTCTTTGGCACCTTCCAGCATTTCAAGCTCTGGGGAGGGGTGCCACTAAGAGGAACTTAGCTCCTTCCCTGTCCGCCCCTCTATTTTTTGATCCTCCGTTTCCTTGCTCAGTCAGCGGCCCTTAGCCCAAAATCCAGTGCAAAGTTTCTTAAGTGAGAATGCCACACTACAGCCTTATTAAATCTCATTATAGAAGTCTTTATTAACAATTTCTCTTGGTGTCTTCTGTTTCATTATCATGAACTTCTGCACAAGAGATCTGCTTAATTATGTATCCATTGTAATTTTTTGCTCACCGATACATGCACGTTGCTCACAGACAGAAAGTAATTGATCACACATTTTCTGTGCATGTTCTATAATTTTTTTACCATTTATAAAATCCTTCCATCATTCAGGTAAAGCACAAATTATTTTTAATTTAATGTATGTATAATTTTGGCTGACAAATTTTGGTCTAATAGATGAGGTTTGATATCATCTCTTATTATGATTCCAAAAAGATCATTTAAAGTCTCCATCAGCAAGACTTTGAAACATCATTGCTCTTCTGATGGTTCTGCCAAGTTGATTGTTACCGCTGATTTATCAGCATAATTCCAAGCATTAGCAACATTATAATTGGTGCCCTATGAGATGAATGCTTTCAAAAAAAATTGGATTCTTCAGCCTCTGGTGTAATTTGGATTAAACCAAGCTGGTACATAGAAATGTTTTTATACTTACTCATCATGGAGTAGCAAGGTCATGCTAAGGATGTAACATTGAAGAATAATATATTTATTTATAAATAAAAATTTAATTTTTTCTGCACAAGATGATCTGAAGTTAGTTCCCATTTTTGGTACATAAATATGTTTGAACCAAAAATAAGATGTTTTCCTGGCCACCCCTGCTATTATAATGCATAGCTTACACATCGTGGATGCTAGACTTTCCAGTCACTGAGCATTCACTTTGATGTGTTTGCAGCATTGCCACATGCAGGAGTAGTCAAAATAGGTTTTGGGCTTTATTGCTGACTAATATTTGCATATAAGACAAAACTAAGGCTTACTCTAGAAATTAACTGTGCTCCATTTTTAAAGATTCTTTGGTTATTGCAGTTCCTCATTTGACTGTAGCTAAGAAATTAGTGGTATAAACCCACCTAAACTTCTAGTGGCTAGTGGTTACAATTTTGTTCAAAATCACCAGCCGATTCTTAAGAGAAAGGCAGGAATTTCTGTGCCTGTAAAGAGTTACAGTCTGAGAAACTCCCAGAGACCATTCTAACCTGTCCTATAGGGTCATTAGAAGTAAGCAGCTACTGAGGGCAGTAAGTGTGTGTGTGCATTATATTATATTAGAAATACCTTTGAAGACGAGGCAGGTGATCTGCTTCCAAAAGGTCTGTGCATACAATTTCAAGAAGGTCACAGTCAAGGTCACTAGCAACAGCACAGTTATTAGCAAAATGATGAATATGTTCAACACAGCACTTTTCATTAGAAACTGTATCAGAGTAATGTTTTCTCCAGACATTCAGATATATTTCATCAATAAGCTTTCTAGCTTTTTGGAGTAAAACCTTCTAAACCTTCCATGTTTATTTCCCTTTCATCTCTTATAGCTGCTTCCATACGCAACAAGTAAGTTAGCAGAATAAACTCACTCTCTGTGTTATGACCATACAATCAATGCATGGTCATGATCTTTATGATTATTCCATGCAGTGTCTTTCTCTGTCTTTTCAGTTCATGATCATCATTATTTAAATATATACATGTTGAATAACTCGGCATGAGGAACACTGAAAAGAACAAAACTCCTTGCTAATTATCACTCTCATTTGACAAATATTTTCAACCTTTTATTTAAAACTGATGTCAGGGGTTTTGAAAAATACATGAAAAACACAAGTAGAAAATTAGTAATAAAGTATGAGCAAATAGGAAAGGTACATTTTATCTTTGCGATCACCAGACATAAATGATGCCCTGGTCAGTAAAGGTGAGCTGTTAAAGGCAAAGGAGTTCTGCTGTAAACACTGTGTAAAGATCCCTATTTGAAAGATTGTCAAATTTTATAACTTCCAATTAAGGATATGTGAAACAGCATGAAAAAAGTGAGGAAAGAACACTTAAACATAAAGGTCTCATTTATTAAAAATTTGGAAAAGAATCTACAGTCTATTATTATGTAGCTCTCAAAGAGGATTAGCAAGATTTTTATATCATAATATAGGCTGTGTCTCAGTACTCAGGCCAGCAAGGAACTAACAATGTGTTAGTCTAAATTTAAACTTACCTTATAAGAGAAGAAGTGCGTGTGTGTGTGTGTGTTCTAAAAAAGAAAAAGAAAAAGAAAGTAGATCAGTGAGCAAGCCCTAATCAGTTAGCAAGAAAGTAGATCAGTTAGCAAGTTAAGCTAAGGGCTGGGCATCTAATCAGATTGGTGGATCTAGCCCATGCAGGGAAACATCTCACAATTCAGCCTAGAAAAACTTACAATGCCGTTTCATCTGTCTCCTGCGGTTCCTATGAGTGGGAAACAATGGTAAGTGACCTAGCAACAATATGTGGGATACAGATACATGTAGTGCCTCAGAGACTGGTATATGAAAGAAAGCCTGGAAGGAAGCTGTTTACTTCTGCATTTCTCTCTTTTCCTCTGGTAACATTTATCACTCAATGATAGAGAATATTTAGGGGCCCTACTAGCACATTTGTGGAGCTACTATCCATAAAATCTGATGTTGGACCCATCAGTCTCTCCATGGGAGAAGAATGAGAAATGGATTCACCTTCTGCTCCCAGAAAGATCTACAACCTCAGAAACACGAAGGTTTTTTTTTTTTTGTGTGTGTGTGTGTGTGTGTGTGTGTGTGCTTTATCAGATCACTGTGAGTCAAAATAGACTTGATGGCAGTCAGCTTGTTTCAAGTAGAGATTACATTTTATATATTTATACCAGTCTGTATTCAAGAAATTAAGCAAAGGTTTCACAAATTGGGGGCTGACCCCTGGTGGTGTAAGTGGTTGAGTGTGGGATTGCAGCCCCTGAGTTTGGCAGTTCAAATTCAGAGGCGGCTCTCAGAAGCAGCGTTGGGTAGCTCCCATGAGCACCAGAGGGCAGCAATGCCCCCCCCCCAAAAAAAAATTTCACAAATTTAAAATGAATTCTTTTTCATGAAGTAGAAAATGGAATTTGCTTTCCAATATGCTACAAACACAGCCAGTGCAACTTGGAAACTCATTTAAGAAGCTTAAAAACAAACAAAAAAATGGTTTACCTTGTGACTTAGGTTAATGCTGATGCTTTATTCATACCCCATCGATGCCAAACACAGTGAAAGGATTGAAAGACTCCTGTGTGTGTTTTTCCAACAGGAAAGAGGTGAACAAGAAATGATAAGAAACCCAAAGTTTGAGGGTGCCCAGACTTTTGTAAAACTAAGCAGGTACACTTTCAATGTTCATAGATTTAGGCTCTTATTTCCAAAGATCTGTGCTGACCACTTGCCTAGCTCCACTGTCCCAGCAGAGTTAGCAGAGCGTCTTCAATGAATCATCTAAAGTGTTCTGATGTTGGATATTAGACTGGAGGGTCAAGGAAAGTTCATCGACGGTGTACAGTGAGTGTTTTTCAACAGATTTGACGAGGTCTCTGATGAATGTGATGGAGGAGGCAGTTCTGTCAGTGCATTTAGGTAGATTTATTAAAAGTATTGCTGTTTGAGCACTATAAATGCAATATTGCTATTCAGATATTATTTCAAGAAAATAAGGACTGAATCGATTATTGTTAAAAGTGAAAGGGATGGGAATCTGAATGTGTCTGGCAGCAATCTGTTGAACCTATTTTAAAAGATCTTTTTAGTTT